>VXCM01003352.1:63912-92268 GCA_014773175.1 Lucifuga dentata
AAAAAAAAAAAAAAAGGCTGGGGGAAAAAAAATGAGAGTCATTTGTTGCGCAGAGCTCTCAGGATGAGGACACACTCGACCAGCCTGCGTGTCAGGTTACCTGTATTTGTATTTGTCATAGAATTGATCATTCTTGGCCTCTACGCAACCTGTGTCACCTACGATGACAACTCTGATGCCAAACTGCAGACCAACCAAACCAACCCTATGGACAATACAATGTACAGGGATTACCCTGTTTTTACGGACATACAGGTTATGATATTCCTCGGCTTTGGTTGTCTCCTGGCATTTTTTCGACTCTATGGCTTCGGGGGGATGGCCTTTAATTTCCTCACAGCCACTTTTGCCATCCAGTGGGCCATTTTAGTGCAGGGCTACTTCCAATTCAGCCACGATGGGAAGATCCACCTGGGAGTGATCAACCTCATAAATGCAGAGTTTGCGTGTGCTGTGGTGTTGATATCTTTTGGAGCAGTACTGGGGAAGACGAGTCCATTGCAGCTGCTGGTCATGGCTCTGCTGGAAGTCTCTGTGTTTGCTGTCACAGAATGGGCTGTGCTGAAGTATTTAAAAATCAATGATGCTGGAGGCTCGATTCTGATCCACCTGTTTGCCTGTTATTTTGGCTTGGGTGTCACATTCGTCCTTTACAGGCCTCGGCTAAATGAAGGCCATGCAAAGGAGAACACCAGCTACCAGTCAGATATCTTATCTGTGATGGGGACCTTGTTTCTGTGGGTGTTTTGGCCCTCATTCAATTCAGCATTAACCCTGAAGGGAGATGACCAACACAGGGCCATCCTCCACACCTTCATTAGCCTCAGTGCATCTACTCTCACAGCTTTTGCCCTTTCCGCAATGCTGAACAAAAATGGGAAACTAACCATGGCTGATGTTCAGAATGTGACCCTGGCTGGAGGTGTGACAGTGGGAGCATCTGTGGACATGATGATATCACCTGCAGTTGCATACGCGCTCGGTATGGCAGGCTGTACCGCTTGCATGCTCGGCTATAAGTACTTAAGCCCCTTCTTGGCCCGGCGCTTCAGGATCCAGGATCAATGTGGAATACATAATTTGCACGGCCTGACAGGACTCATATCTTGTGCTGCAGGGATTGGTACAATATTGATGGCCAGTGAGGAGGTTTATGGCCCCAGCATGTATGAGATCTTTACCCACAGAGCACCAGTGGCAGGGGACCCTAAGTTGCTTGAGCTCCAGGAATTGATCCCAGGTTTACGGCCTGGCTTGGGGAGGACTGCCCAGGAACAGGCTCTATTTCAAATAGCAGCTGTCTTCTCTACTATAGGAGTGTCAGCACTAGGAGGAATTCTCACAGGTTTTGTCTTGAAGCTGCCATACCTTGTGTCACCATCTGATGATTTCTGCTTTGATGATGAGCTCTTTTTTGATGTACCTCCAGACTATGACTCACCACTTAAACTCAACAACATAGTGACAATTGAGGATTCTACGACCTCTTGCACAAATGTCTAGTACTGTCAATGCATTTAACTGGCAATAAAGAATGTAAATATACATATTTTTTGCTATAAACAATGGAATTTAACCCCACGTTGACATTGTATTGTAATTCATTTCTTGGCTGAATATATGTATCATATGGTGTAATTGATGACAATAATTATTATTATTGGAGATATAAATGCATAGTTGTACTCTGCATATCCACCACTGTCTAACACAGCTGGTAAAGTTCTTATTAATTTTCCCTGAAATGACTATTTTGGGTTATCTGGTGTTGCTTTTTTCTTTGTCACAAGGTTTACAAAATTGGGTATTTTAAGTTGTATGCAGTTGTGTTTTTCTGTGGATTTCGCTAAGATTCAAAGGTAAAACAGTCAGTGGAGTAAAAAAAAAAAAGGGGGGGATACTCATTAGGATTAGGGAACTATTCACAATTTTCACTGTTTATGCCTCCATTATAACATGTATTTTTACATCACTGTACTCCAAAACAGATGAGTGAGAGTCTCTTTCAAATAACTTTGATTTTCAGAACGTTCTAGTGTATGTTTACATAATATTTTAATTACTTAATCACATAATGTGCAGCAAGTGATATCAAAATTAAACAGTTGTTACTGGATGAATACCAATTCATTCTAAAATAGCATTCTAAAATGAATTGTTGGCCCTCAGTTGAGTCTTACAGACCAGTCAGTAAGTGACAGCAATTTCCCTGTGACAGGGAAAGAAACAGAAGACTTTGTATTTGCTACATGACATAGAATGAGAATAAGGAGATGAAGAGTATTAATGACAAAAATTGCAAACAGAAGCAGAAAACAACCAGACAAGCTTTGTATAGACTGAAATGATATTTTAAAAACTCCTGGTAAATACATAGACTAAACATAATGATGGTGAAGCTTGCTAAAAAAAAAAAAAAAAAAAAAAAAAAGAAAGAAAGAAAGAAAGAAAAAACAAAAAGCTAGGGTCATAAGATATTGGTAAATAAAAGCATGTTGGATTGTGGGGTGGAGAGCAAAACACTTTTCTGTTTCTTGGTAAAACCTCGTAAGAGAACTGTCAATAGCTGCTTAGCTCCGGTAGATGGCAGTAATGTGCCATTGAAGATTCCAGTTGCTTGCTGTAACCTCAAAAAAGAAGAAGAAGAAATGAGAGCGGCGGCCACGACCTCTTACCACCTATAACGTTAGCTGAGCACATAACCCTTTACATAAATTCTTACATTTTGACTTTATTTTAGCTTTTCTGGATCCACCGAGAGAGGGAACGAAGAAACGAGGGCCACCGGCAGCACATTTTCCGTAATATTTGGACTTTTGAACATCATTTCACGGTTTCCATACGGTAAGTTCGGTGGTTGCTAAAAAGCTAGCTTACGAAACGCGGAAACGCTGTTAGCTGATCATGTTAGCAATAAACTAGCACCAAGTTAGCTCTAGGTTTGCTGTCGTAAACATTAGTTACACGAACTAAGGCATTTAAAAAAGTATTTTAATACAATTTTGATTTATATTTAGGTAGTATTGCATATTGCACATATTTTCATTGTCATTATTTCTGACCTCAGCCATCGCGCAAACATGATGGATTTAGGTTGATCATAAAATTCGTCACGGTTTTCATTGGTAACTTGTCTAAATGTAAATTGTAAATTTATTTTGATGTTTGAGCTCGACTGAATCAGTGAGATCGGTAACATTACACTAGTTGTTTGCATTTACCCTTTTGTTTTTTTTTATTGGTTTTTTTTTTTTTGNGTGGGTCGCAACCTACACTATCTGATTACTTGTCCTTGAGTAATCGGTTTACTCAGGAATTTCTACTTCTAAAGTCATATAAACGAGAACCTGTTTACATTAATTCGGGAAACCGAATATCCGATTTCTTGTGACAAAATCTGGTTTATAGAATTTGCATGATAAATACCCAGGACAGAGTCATTATTGCTGATGAAAGTGTACATAAATCATGACTGACAATTTCCATGTAAAAGTTTAGTAATCACATTACAGATAAAATGCTTTTTTTTTAAATTTTTTTGTCTTAACCTGATTTTTCACAGTAGGTTCCATAGAACCTAAACATAGTAATTGTTTTTTCCACAGGATCATGGCTGACGATTTTGACGTGGAGGCTATGCTGGAAGCTCCATACAGAAAGGTGGGTCACAGGTTATAGAGGTATACAGAGATTAGTCTTGAGAACTTTACATTTGCTATTGTTACAAAGTGTATTTGTTGTGTGGTGTGATTGAGTATTTAAAAGGCAATACAGAATTATGAATAAATCCGCATCTATCTCTCTTTATAGACTTCCCTAATGATATCTCACCTCTACTCCCATGAATTCATCTTTGATTCCACTGTGAACTGTGAAAAAAAGGAAGGTAGTTATTGCGCAAATATACTGATGTACTGTGGTTCACCTTAGGACTAAAAGAGACTCAACCTAGATCATCCAGTTCCTATTCGGTATAACAAGGTGAATGCCAATGGATGACAAACTCATCTTACTTCTCTTGCAAAGAAGGCAGTATTCAGATTTACAGTTCTCTTGCTGTCAGTGTTTCTGAATGAGCAGTCTTGTTAAAATCAGATTTAGAATCCTGTTCTTAAATGAAAACATGCCCTACACTGGGTGGCTTAAACAGGAGTCTCATGCACTGTTCAGTAATTTAAACCAAAGAGACCAAATTGCTTTTTAGTAAATAGAAGTTTTAGAACAATCGTGTTTGTAATTATCACGTTATGATTACAAAGCTTGGAGTTGTGTGTGCAGTGCTATGTTAGAAAATGTGTTCATTGGAAATGTGAATGTGAATAGAACAATTTTTAGTAAAAAACAAAAAATCTGTCAAGGTACACATTAATGTTTTTCTCTCACTTTAAAATATGAATACTGCCTCTTTGCTTTAGTCAACTATAATTTTTGTCAGACTGTGAATCGGCATCTTAATTTTGCATGCTACACAACAGATATATTGCTACATTACAAAGAAGACGGTAGAATAGATATGGCTGTCGGTGTCTTTGCAATAGTTGATAATACCTTTTTAAGCTGAATAGGTAAAAAAATATGACTTCATTGTTCAAACAAAAGACAGTTTAACATGAGGATGAATGAATGAATGGATTTATTCTCTTATTTTTTTATTTATTTCCTTGGGCATCAATATTACTAAGAAGTGTGAATCCCTGTTTGCTTCAGGGCAAGATGTGTGACAGAGGTGGCATCGAGCTCTTACAGTCCAAGAACGAAAATGGGTGAAGATCACTGGACTGACACCAACCACACAGGATCTCTTTTAGAGGCCATGGGCCATGTGTGGCCACATGATACTTAGGCACTGATAGTGGCATTGGTACGACCTATTAGACGGGGAAGGGTGACTTGACTCTTGTCAAAGCTTCCTGAACTCTGCTAATATGTTGGACACTCTCCCTTAACTTTGCTTTGAGTACTGAGCAGTCTTGTTAACACTGACCTGGAGATATGAAACTATTGGGTTTTGGAAAGCACTGTCCACACTTGACAGAAGGAAGTTTGAAGTAATATTATTATTAATTGAGTATATTTTGCATTTTCTCTTGTCCAACCCCATCCCTTTTACCATGACGACTTGCAATGTCTCATCTACGTCTTCATGATGTTCTTCTATCAACCTTGCTTAGGACGAGATCAAGTCCTCTCATGCAAATGGACATGACGACCAGAGCAAGAAGTAAGTTTTGAGTATTCTGCTTATTGACCTCATGATGCTGGAGCATGAAGCTTGGCACACTAATAGACTGTAATGTGTTCCAGGAAGAGGAGGAGCCGGAGCCGGAGCCCGGGCTCCAGGAAGAGAAGGAGCAGGAGCAAAGACCGAAAAAAGGGCAAGAAGAGAAGCAGGAGCAGAGAAAGAAAGCGAAGCCGCAGCAGAGAGCGTCATCGGAGCAGCTCACGAAGCAAGGAGCGCGCAGGGCGGCACAAAGCACGCCGGAGCCCCATGTATGCAACCACATAAACATGATTCATATCATCTGTAGTTTATTATTATTAGTGTGGCCGTCTAATTTTAAAACAGAATCAGTTATTGACCTCTCAACTTCCCACAGTTGAACTTAAGAGAGCAATGAACTTTTCATTTGTATGGGGACATTGAGGTTACATGTTACTCTGTAATATGATGAGACAGTATAACATTTCACAAGTATCATATCAAGAATTTAGTCAAGAGTTGTTGCTTGTAAATTGTTTGGCTTTGCTTGAAATGTTTAAAAAGCAATTGTTTGTTATGTTATAGCCGGAAACGTTCCAAAAGTCGTAGCCCCTTCAAAAAAGAGAAGAGTCCCATCAGGTGAGATAAATATTTCCTTTTGGAAGCTGCATTCCTGATTGCCAAATTTCCTCCAAGTTCACTTTTGCGGTTTTAAAACTATAATCTGTAAACAGCAAACTATGTTAAGTTTTAAAAATGATCAGGAAGCTAAGATGAAATGTGAGAATTAAGTCAGAGTGAATTTTTAATACCGTAAGATTATTACCCATCACTTCTTAACATGACTTTTTGTTCTCCAAGCAATCTAACTTTTTTTTTTTTTTTCNTTTTTTTTTTTTTTTCTCCAAAGACAACCAATTGACAATCTGACACCAGAGGAGAGGGACGCCCGCACAGTTTTTTGTATGCAGCTCGCTGCAAGAATCCGAGCTCGAGACCTGGAAGATTTCTTCTCCGCCGTGGGAAAAGTCAGTAGATCTGTAATTGATCGTCTTAAATGTTTCCTCAAGCCTTTTATCAATTCTCAGATGATATCTTATCGCTGCTTTTCTCTCTCTCTAGGTAAGAGATGTGAGAATGATCTCGGACAGGAATTCAAGGAGGTCAAAGGGCATTGCATACATAGAATTCGTGGAGTCATCTTCTGTACCATTGGCGATTGGTTTGACTGGCCAGAGACTCTTAGGAGTGCCCATCATCGTCCAGGCCTCTCAGGTGGGTGTCTGAAATTAGTGTTGTGACTTAAATACAAATTACAGGTGGATTATCCTTTACCCAACTTGACTGAAGTTGCATTCATACTGTTACTATATATACTATAATCCTGATAGAAATAACAAAAAGCATCATCATCAAAATAAACAATCTAAAACCACATTGACAGTCAGGACCTCATTATTTAAGACATTAAAATACTTCTATTAGCCAGTACTTTTAAGATTCACTGCTTTATCGAAACAAATTAATATAATGCAGATTGTATTGAGCTGGGACCATATGAGTAATCAGTATTTTAATGATGGTTCTTACTGGTTAGTATTAGAACTAACGTCCATTTATGATGTTGTAATTGCAGGCAGAGAAAAACAGGGCTGCTGCCGCTGCCAATAATCTGCAGAAAGGAAGTTCAGGACCGATGCGGCTCTATGTCGGCTCATTGCACTTCAACATTACTGAAGAAATGCTCCGAGGGATCTTTGAGCCTTTCGGAAGGGTGAGTGTCAATGACAAGTTTGACAGGCAAATGAGAATTTTCACACATCAAATGCAGACCAGATAATAATCATCTGCGCTGGTATCATTTTTTTCCAAAGATTGAGGGCATACAGCTCATGATGGACAGTGAGACCGGACGATCCAAAGGATATGGCTTCATATCGGTAATTACAGCATCCACATAAATGTGTTGGATCGTGTTAAGTGCTGCCAGCTGTTTTTGTGCTTTAGTGTTTGTGGGCACTGAGATTGACCCCTTTGGTTTTGAAGTTTGCAGATGCAGAGTGTGCAAAAAAGGCCTTGGAGCAACTGAACGGCTTTGAGCTCGCTGGACGGCCAATGAAGGTGGGGCATGTTACAGAGCGCTCTGACTCATCAACGGCCAGCTCCTTCCTGGACAATGACGAGCTGGAGAGGACCGGCATTGATCTCGGCACCACCGGGCGCCTGCAGCTTATGGCTCGACTCGCANGCTGGAGAGGACCGGCATTGATCTCGGCACCACCGGGCGCCTGCAGCTTATGGCTCGACTCGCAGAGGGTTCGTCATTTTAGTCATTGTTGTACCTACTTAAAAGGTCCAAATAAGCTCATTCTGCTGTATTATTCTGTGTATATCATGTCTGATTTGGGAGAAAATATGTTTTTGGATTGACACTGAGCAATCCCGTATGTCATTGCCAGTTTGCCAGAGATGTGTAATTGTGTCCAGGTGTATCATGGTTTATAGTCTTTCATTTTGGGGAAATGTAGTTGTTACTCAGTTTTTTAAGATTTAAGATAACAATTTAAGATACGGTACCAGTTTCTCTTTATTTGGTACAGAGAAGTGCCAAGGGATCTGGTTAGCTTAGCACCAACATGGTAAGCAGAGCTACTTCAACTCCAAGGCTGTCCAATTTACATGTTGTACTTTGTTGGAGGGAACCATACACAGGAGTCACTTGGTTCAAAGTAGTTTTAACAGTGAGCAACTCTGGCAACCCTTTGATGGGTCAAAACTATAGACATGCTGTGTGCATCTTTGCAGCCAGTGGTTTCTGAGCCACTAGCTTCAATGAGCAGCTGCACCTCAAACCGTAACGTCGTTTCTATCAGCTTTGGAGTTATAGCTTTATTTTTTTTTCACTTCTGACAGTTCTAGGTTCCCTCTGTCCTCCAGTCTTTGTGCTGAGTTAGGCTTATGTTCCAGTATCTCTGCACTGTACAGAGATGAAATTGATTGTAATCTTTTCATCTGATTGTGGGTAAGATGTAAACAAGCCTATTTCCCAAAATGTCAGACCTTTTGTCACTGTGTTTTTAAGGAAAAACTGCTGTTGCTTTGTCACAACTTTGGAGCTATAGTTGTCCATTTAAATGAAAGAGATTAGAGGTGGTAAACCTCTGCTTTTCCCTCTCTCTCTCCACAGGAACCGGTCTCAAGATTCCTCCCGCAGCACAGCAGGCTCTGCAGATGACTGGCTCCATGCCATTTGGAAACATACCTGGAGCAGGTGAGATTCTACACGTTGCCAAAGATGATGTGGCTTTACTATTAACGAGCAGCCATCATAAAAGTTGTTTACTTTTTTAGCCGTTCCAACTCCGACTCCAAACCAAGCTCTGAACCTTCCATCACAGCCGCTGGCCACACACTGCCTTCAGCTGTCCAACCTGTTCAACCCACAAGTGTAAGGATCTGTTGTTTTAATGGTAGTTCAGACAATATTTGTAAATCTTCCCCCCCCCCTTCTTTTTCTTTAAGTGTAACATTGAAAGAGCTTTTGAAATCACAAGGTTTGTAACGCAGCACCTGTTTTTCAGGGAAAATGATCCTTCCTGGGCAACAGAGATCCAAGATGATGTTATTGAAGAGTGCAACAAACACGGAGGAGTCGTTCACATTTACGTTGACAAAAACTCTTCTCAAGTGAGTTGAAGCATATATTTAGTCACAGTAAGAACTGCTTTGAGGTTGGTATTTATAAAATGAATGTGATGTGTAATCATGATTACCTAATGCCTTTAGTGTAAAAAAAAATATATATATATATATATCAGGAAGCAAGTAACGTTCCATCTCTTTTTGCTCATACAGGGTAACGTGTATGTGAAATGCCCATCAATACCAGCAGCAATGGCAACTGTGAACGCACTTCATGGACGCTGGTTTGCAGGTTAGTTTGCCATTTGAGTTTACAGTATAACCTTGAAGCTAGAATGCTGACAGAATGTGAAATTATTCAAACTGATTCACTAATTATATTTACTCTTCACTCCTAGGCAAAATGATAACAGCTGCCTACGTTCCCCTACCAACCTATCATAACCTTTTCCCCGATTCAGTAACAGCAAAGCAGCTATTAATGCCGTCACGTCGATAGTCTGTTTATGAATAAATCACTGTATATACATTTGTTTGCATACTTGGAAAGGTCATTTAAACAGATTCATTGAAATTAGTTTGATCTAATAAGTTCCTCAGTTCACATGTTCACCGTGGGAAGATACATTTCTGAGTTTTATGTATTTCAGTTTTGTTTGTGTTGTAAACCACACCTGAAAATGAATCTGCAGGTATGTACGTTTTAAATATTACTGTCTTAATTGCTTGTTTAAAACATGCTTAGAGGTAAAATAAATTGCAGTTACGAAACTGGTGATTTAATATGCCTTAAGCCAAAAATGATCAACAATAAGGAATTAGTACTTTGTAAAACTTGTTACAACCATAATTTGACTTTTGTATGAAGGTTCCCAATAAACTTTGGAAAATCATTTAAGAACTCAACTTACCATTCTGTCCCGTTTGGGATTTGTTTTTCACTGAAATGTTGCCTCAACATAATTTGACAGTTATGAGCCTTTGTTCAGTTCCTTCAAAAACAGATACTGTTGGTCACTTCGTTCCTTTTAGTGCTTCTTTAATCAGGTATCAGACCTTTAGTATCAAAATAGTGACCCTGCACATATTTTGAGAAGTTACTCAAATTTTTTTTTTTCCCTGTTTGACCTGCAACTTAATAGATTTTTAAAAGAACAATTTAAGTTACAGTTGAAACATTAACTGGTGTAACTGATGTTCTAGAACAAAATGTGAAACTCTCGTAAGCTTGTGTCACCCAAAGACAGTTTTCTGTCAATATTTTTTCTAAATCTGACAAGGAAACCCACAGTTCTCTGATTTGTAGGTTTTATCCAAAGACATTATTATTCACCTGTTAACATACTGGGACCAAACCTTTACTTCTCCAATGATAAAAATCCACATGTAAAAATCCCAGCAGTTTTCATCAAAATAAAAACATGTTGTGCAAGTGACCCACATATTAACGTTTTGGTCACAAGGCACAAATATCTGATGACAAGACACCCCAGTGTCATTTAAGAACTGGTATAATTAAAATATTAATATACTCCATTTACACTGTGTATAACAGATGACATAAGCCAGGTTTAATGCATATTCTACATTTTATCTCGTTTTAACATAAGATACTGCAAGAACAGAATTGCTTTAATTTCACAACTTTCTTGAACGTCAATTTATCATCCATATGGAATCCTTTTTTTCCTCTTTCTATAAATTAATGTTTTTTTGTCCTTCAGGACTGCTGTGGACATCTGGAAAAAAAAGTTATAGTTTAATCATGGGTTGATTAAACCAGCTTTCATTCCAATAGTGTTCTGAGATTAGCAACGTAACATTGCAATGTCACAATGTCCATCATTAGTACTGATCTAATGGAGCAGTGGTGATGCAAATGATAGAATTACAAAACAATGACTGTAAAGCTTGAGACTAATGCATGTACTGTATATGGAAATCTGTCTTATTTGAAAACCCTGACATTTGGCTCAAGCATCCAGAACTACTGAAGTGTCAGAAACAGAAGACAGAGGAGTTGCTACTGACCTGAAAGGGTTTCTTTACTTTTTGGGAGAGCATTCCTTTGCCTGGTGAGCCTGAAGGACAGCAATCGCTTCATCCACCTTACAAACGAAGAGGAAAAGGGAAATCATAATTTTCTAACACCAGTTTCTGTAAAGTACAAAATTCAGTAAGTCTTCAGTGTAGAAGAAAGTTAAAAAATGTTTAACTCAAATGACTCAGTTTAGTTCCTCTAATCAATTATAGCAATTTGAAAGCACCTCAACAATGAAATATACAGTAGGTATGCCTGTCACTACATCTTTGGTGTTGCTCTCTAACTGATCCAACAAGCCACAACAGCCGACTTGGTGCTACAAGGAATATGGCTCGTGCATATCGGCAAAGGTTTCGCTTGTGAGAAATCAAATCTGCAGTTCTTTTACAAAACAACTTGAAATTTTATTTTTAAACACTGGCAGGGACTTAGCCTGAAGTGTCAGAAACAAGACAGAGGAGTTGCTAGGGTGGTGGGTGGGTGCTTTTTCTCTTGTGCTGACAACTTATTTTTTAACTCTGTGCTGCTCATTAAAGAACAGACTTAATTTCAATCATTTTCAACACTGGAGCTTTGGGTTAAGCTGAATCTGTCATTCTATTCTGAGGGCGGAGATGTGTGCTATGGTAAGACTATTAAATGGTCCTCAGTGTTCAACTCTGTACCTTTGAATGCAGAGACTCAGGTGATTCCAGCATATGTAACAGCTCTGAATTGTCAATCTCCAGCAGCATTCCAGTGATTTTTCCAGCCAAGTTTGGATGAAGGGCATGGATGAGTGGATACAATCGCTCGCCTGAGTATGACAGCAGAGAAAATATATTAATTAATGGCTTCAGTAATCAGTAGTGGCTTTGATATATATTAAAGTTTTAAAAAAAAAAGCAGAGCCCAGTGATGCTGCACCCAAAAGCTGTTTCTGATCCATGAGTGGAGCTGCAGCCAGCATGGAGGCAGTGAGGGGCTCTTGGCCTTGAATGTGTCCTAGTGGCTCCATCACAGACGTGGGGAGAACCTGACCAAGTCACAATAAAGTGTTGTCTTAGATGTACAGTTAACATAAGCTATTAGTCCAATTACTCACTAGAAACTTAGGCTAAGCTATTAGCTATAAGTCCAATTCTATTGCAACATCAATTCCAGCTACAAGCGTACATAAACCTCAAGTGAAAACTTGAGCCTCTACCCTCACATTTTCTCCAATCACTGAATTTCCCTAGTGAGGGGGGTGGGTCATACCACTGCAACTTAATAGGCAATTATTAAAACATAAACACAGCAGGTGTATTTACTCAGCATGGTCACATTGTTCAAATTCAGAATGATATGAGATACAGAGCAGGCCAACCTGTAGTCTTGTCATGGGCGCAGGGACAGTAATGACCTGCTGATTGTTCCTCACTGCAGAAGAGTATTTGTACTGGCTGCCTCTGGCTGCTCCACACATGTCAGCACGGCCCCCTACTGTCTGCGTCCCAATGTTGGCTGTACGAAGTCAATAAATGTGTCAAATGAGACCTTCCGTGTAAATGATACATTTTGTAACATGGGAGCTTTATTATCATCTTGCTGCAACATAAACGTGAGTGTTGCACGTACTTGTCTTTTGTGTAGAACTTGCAATGCGTGGTGCTTGGGTAGAAGCCTGTCTGACTGTAGCTATGGGAGTGGATGCACGTCGGGGTGTATTGTTGCCAAAAAATTGGGCTGAATAGGGGCCTAAAAACATGGTAGAATGGGAGACTACAAGTTGCCAACACACGTAGGCAGATACAGTTGGAATCAAAATTATTCAACCCTCTAAATGCCTGATTGGTGAAATTCTGCTCTTTCTCCAATGCCCAGATAGGTTTACTGCTGTACCATGAGTTTTAAACTCACGTGTGATACTTATAACTTTGTCTCTTGAACGTAAAAAAGGGCAAGTGTCTTGGAAGGGTTAGGCTTGGAAGGGTTAGAAGTGTCTTGGAAAGCATCTTGTAGCCATTACCTCTTCGGTCTAATGAAATCATTTCTTGTCTTTTGTGA
The DNA here is from genome assembly GCA_014773175.1 of Lucifuga dentata. Taxonomy (NCBI): domain Eukaryota; kingdom Metazoa; phylum Chordata; class Actinopteri; order Ophidiiformes; family Bythitidae; genus Lucifuga; species Lucifuga dentata. Next base: position 76,827 of record VXCM01003352.1, read on the forward strand.
GAGCTCCGTTTTCATTGCCAGGTTTGCTACTCAACTTGAACACGTGCATGGGTGGGATTTAAACATGATCACACAGCTGAAACTTAGCAAGCATTATGATAGTTCCCAAAGGCTTAATTGTGTTTTAACACAGACTCAATTTATAACAAAAAAAAAAAAAAAAAAAAAAACACATTTATTAAACAGAGGTTTAATAATTATGACATGGATGTATTAAAAGAAAAAAAACATGTTACTCAGAAATATTTCATTAAAAATTTTCATTGTCCATTTGAATATGTCACTCAGCTGGTCTAGATGTACTTTTTAAAATTTTAGGCTTTGGAAAAGCTTAAATTTGTAAATCCTTACAAGGGGAGTTGAATAATTTTGATTTCACCTGTATATGTAGACAACATATACATAGAGACAACATGCTGTTTACCCTGTGGTCTGGGTGTCTGCGCTGTCCAACGGGGGAGTGTTCTCATGTTGCTGACAACGTTGTGGTTGTAGAAGGGTCGAGTAGGTGGCTGCAAGAAAAGTCATAATACAGGTCAATGTTTCAATCATATTTCATGTATTTGTGATTACTGACAAAAGACTTTAAAACAGAGTTTGTCAAATATTATGTAGACTTTTTACACTGCATGTGAAATTTAAGCAGGATCCCAAATTAACATTAGTCAGGAATCAAATTGACTACTTTGCTAAAGACGGATAAATCAAGTAGTCAATTAATTTAATTAGTTTTAGTTAGTTTTTCCACAAGTTGCTCCAAAAAAATAGGACACTGCATTCAAGCATGGTAATCTGACACAAATGAGTGCATCACTGGCTGTTCAACCACAAGCTATTTTGCGTAAGATGATAACCATTTAGTTCAAATGTTTCAGACTGTAAACAATCTAAGTGTTTCAAAATGATGAGAAGGACTAAAATAAAATCAGCGCCTCTCTTGCTGTTTGAACTTCTGCACCTGTGGCACAGTCACGTAGTATCCAGCCTGCTGGTACGAGTCAATAATGGGGCTCGTCATGGTCCTCAGAGTAGCAAGTCGCTGCATATACTTATTGGTGAGAATGGCTTTCCGCTCCTCCCTCCGCTGAGCAAGAGCAACATACAGAGGCTTTGTGGCGATGATTCTCCCATTCATTTCAGTTACGGCTTTAGTTGCTTCCTCAGGTGAGGAGAAACAGACAAAGCCAAAGCCTTTGCTCTGGGCGCCATCTGTCATCACCTAAGTGATACAAAATGCAATTCAAAAAGCAGTGCAAGCAGTCTACAAGTCAACACCATCACTTTCAGAAGAACAATGAATATGAAAGATATGTTTAATTGAGCAAGGTTCAAGGTTCTGTGTGCCTTTATTCTTATGTGTGTATATTCACACACACACACAGTGGGCATGCAGAGGGAAAATCTCAGCCCTTATGTAAATTTAAAATTGTATCTTCTAAAAATGAACTCATCAGTGATTCAAATAACCAAATACTGAAAGCCTAACTCTCATTTTGTTGCGTTACCTTGGCACTGGTGATGGTACCATAAGGTGCAAACTCCTTCCTGAGTCTCTCGTCATCTATGCTGTCGTCCAAGTTCTTCACATATAAATTCACCCCCTGGAGTCAGAAAGAGACACGATCTTGCCCACTTGTTTTGCTTGTGGAGCAGGTCAATAACACAGCTTTAAATATCTATGAATACTGCTCCTTCAACACAGACAAACCAAGTCACTGCAGTTCAGCTACAAACAAAACACTGTAAAGAGAACTGCTTTATTTTAGTCTCTGCTGCTTTTTAAACTCATAGTTCATAACATGTCCAAACTAAACAGTAATATTAAAAGAATTCCAAATCCTTAAAAGTTAAAGATAGCCATGATGGAAGAGAGACACCTATTAAAAAAAAAATAAAAAAAAGGCGGTAAAGTTTCCATTGCTACACTACATAACTTATCATTTCTTGCCAAACACTGAACATATTTAGTTCTGAAAAGGCGCAGCAGTTGTAGGAAGTCCTGCATATAGAAGTGCAAGTGATGCAGTTGCACCTGGTAGCGTTGGATGCGATCCTGCTTGATCTGGTCAAACTTGCGCTTGAGCTCTCCCTGGCGTTCCACTCGCTTCTGAGCACGTCCTACATAGATGACTTTCCCATTGAGCTCCTTCCCATTCATTTCCTCAACTGCCTGTAAAACAAAACAAAACAAAAGAAAAAAAAAACAAGGCTGCAGCCACTATTTCAGCATCAGCATGTGTGGACACAGTGATGGCACTCAGTGGTTTCTGTAGTGCTGCCATATTTTTTTTTTTGCCAGTGCAGTGAAATAATTGTATAAATTTAGCCACTGCTGCAGCTCCAACCTGAATGTCAATTGGCTCAACTTCCACTATATCTCAGAGTATTAGCAACAAACACTTCCTACCTTCTGAGCATCCTCATGGTTAGCATAGTTTACAAAGCCAAATCCACGTGAGTGGCCCCTCTCATCCCTCATCACCCGCACACTGAGAGTCGTGCCTGAGAGTTTGAGCATAAATCAAAGTATCTGACATGTACTATTGACATTTATCTCTTCACTTTATCAATTGTGGCAAACATATTATTAAGAGAAGGTGACCAGGTAGATAATAACAATAATAATAATAATGTAAATTTAATATAGCCAAATCCATGTTGTCCAAGTGAAGGCTGTTAGGCAGCCAAGAGAAGCCTCACATCAAACTTAAAGCTTAGAGTAACAACATCAACATGAAAAAAAGAGGAAAAACCAAAACTTTTTTTTTTTTTACTACCAAATGCAGAAAAAACCTCCTTGAGTTTGTCATCAGTGTAGTCTTCTCCAAAGTTTTTGATGTACACATTGGTGAACTTCAGTGCTTTGGTGCCAAGCTCCATCTCTCTTTCCTTGCGGGACTTAAACTGGCCAACAAACCTTCAGATTAAATCAAATCCATCAGCAAGCAACAATAATAAAGAGATAAGAGAGACAATGAAGACAATAAATTATTTCACTTTTAAAAATCCAGGCAAAATGCCAGTGTATTATATAATACAATACAGTATTTTCTGGGTATGCAGGATCCTAACATGTCAGGGCAAATCATTTGTTTCCTCTCATCATGCATGAAATAACGAGAGGAAAACTACATTGTACACATACATAGGCTCCTTTCTAGCTTTCTTTGTTGGCATTGTTGGCTTTGTACTTACACAAAAAACACATGAACTCAAGACATTAGTTGCAATCAAAATTACTCAAACCCTTAACCTCCCAATGAGGTGCATGAAATTTGATTTAAAAAATTGCATTCCAGGACTTATTCCTGAACCAAGCTTTGGTCAACTAGGACGAACAATATTCTTCTCTTATCTTTTGTGAGGGCTCCTTTTTCGTTTCCATGTTTGGTACTGAGCAATATTAAATAAGGGTTGAATAATTATGACTTGGCTGCATTACAAATATCCAGCAACTCAGAAATACCACATTATACATTTTCAGTATCAACTTAAATGTATCACTCAACTGATATTGATGAAGTTTTTATAAAAGTTGTACATCTTCAGAAAAGCTTAAATGTGTACATCCTTAGTCTTTTTTTTGGGGGGGAGGGGGGATAATTTTGATTGCAACTGTACCTAGATCCTACCAATTCACTGACCTACACAGGGAAAACTGACATTTTTCCCCCAGGAAATGGGCCTTTGGGTTGACAGATTCCAACTGATTACCTGTCTCTAGCCTGAGCAAAAAACACACAGAGAGACGCTGCATGAAGTGCACAGTGATTTGTGATGTTCAACAGTTTAACTGAGACTAAAGAGCTACATGACAAGGGTAAACGGGTTGTATATATTGGGCTCAAAATATGCAAAATCACCAATGTGGTCTTTTTAGCAGTTTGACACTGATCATGTGAAAAACATTCTGTACTAGTCTTTGTCTCAACTTGCTTTCTCAAATTAACTGGCAAAATCACAGCATTTATCACAAACTCACACTTTCCTGTCATTCAGCAGCATCCCATTCATGGTCTTAATGGCACGGTTTGCAGCCTCCTGAGTCTCAAAGTGAACAAAGCCGTAACCTTTGGATCCTTTCTCATCACACACAACCTGCAACAACAAAGGTCTGCATGAATTACAGGGCTTTTGCTCAAAAATGGTTTCTTGTATTTGAGGTTGTAAATATATACACTATGGAAATGTGGCAGAATTAACAAGTATCAGCTTAAAACTGAAAGCTAAAATTACCTTGCAGGACAAAATATTCCCAAAGGCTGAGAATGTATCATAGAGTGCTTTGTTGTCAATCGACTCATCCATGTTCTTGATAAAGATGTTACCCACACCAGACTTCCTGAGTCCCGGGTCACGCTGAGACCACATTATACGGATGGGACGACCCTTAATGACATCGTAGTTCATTGTATCTAGGGCACATTCCGCTACAAACGCACACATATGTATTAGAAAACACACCAAAAACTATAGAAACTCACTTATTAAAGTCCTAGACCACTCCAATTGAAGATCTAACATGTGTTATGTTGGTTTATGTATTTTTAATAAAAACGTATATATTTGCTGTTTTCAGAAACAGGCACAACTGCTTATTGAGTGAGGTTACATTCCCTGCGTGGTTGTACTTGTGCTTTGGAGGAATAAATGTGTGGGTGGGTTTTCTGTCCTGACAAATGTTTGTGCTACAAATGGTGTTTTTTATAAACACATTTTCACCTTTTTCCTTGGAAGAGAGTTTTCCTCTTCCTTGTTATCAATCATCTCCTATTTGTAATATTGGCATTACTGACCATTGAATATATTTGTTTACATGATACAGCCTCACCAGAGCTGTCAAAGCTTAGCAGCCATTTAGAGTCCAACATAAGTTTAAAAATATCTTGTCTGGAAGAAGTCACATTATTTCCTAAACCAAACCCCTCCTAAACGTCCTCAGAAGATATTCAAAGCACGGAACCACGGTGATTTAGCCTGAGGGTCATTGCTGCCTGTAGAAATCTACCTGCCACTAGAGGTCACATATCTCATCTTTTAACTTAAACCTGCTGTACAAATGGTTTAAGTGAGGTTTAAAGGACCATACTGTCAATTTTGCATGTTTGAGCCTAATATATTCAATTTTCATACGTGTTGTGTTACTGACAACCATTTCCCAAAAGATAAAACCGTTTTTCAGCTTTTCTGATATTTTATAAATCTTTTAATCTTTCCAAATTTAATATTCAAGCAATACACCCACCTTCAGCTGCTAAGCAGCCTTATGAAGTCACAGTCGTTTAAATTTTTCGATTAAATGCAGGTCTTTTTTTGGGACTATATTCCCCGGTGGAGACATGCATTCACTCCACGCTTTTTATTGCACTTAAATGCTAAAATTACATAACTTCGAAAAAAATAATGAATACAGCTGAATATACTTGTTCGTGATGATGGATTACCTATCCCAAGAATGTTTCAAGTATTGACAAATTGATTTTAATAGCGTACCAAAATGAACTGAAACTAATGGCGATCTGGAAGGTAGGAAAACATTTTTTTAACTCACCGTTCCAGTAGTATGCTTTGGGAAATGATTATCAGTAATGTTACATGTATGAAAATTGAATATATTAGGCTCAAACATGCAAAATGACTGGTATGGTCTTTTAAGACCACAGTGGAGTACAACTCTGTAAGAGAAAGTCCTCCTGCATTTTAATATTACTAAAAATTAATACCTCACATATATCACCTACCATATTGTAATTATGCTTGAAGAATTAGTCACATGCATTTCAATTCGTTTTTAAAGCAAGAGAGATTTATTTAAAAGGAAAGGGGTTGCTGCAAATCAATACAAAGCTATTTTTGGGGATCAACCTTCATCCTGTGAATATATCTTGATAGGGAATCGGCTCTTCCAGAGTGACAATACTGAATGGCTGTGTATGAAAATTATGTAAATTGTGTAAATTATGTAAATTGCTGTGGACTTTAGTCACCAGATTTTAACTTACTTGAATGCTTATGGGAGACTTTGGATCGACATGTTCAACGCTGCTCTCTACCCCCATCAACAAAACACCAAATGAGGGATTATTTTTTCAAAGAATGGTGGTCCATCCCTCCAGCAGATTCCCTGAATCTATGCAAAGATGCACTGAAGCTGTTCTGGTGACTCATGGTGGCCCAGCACCTTACAAAGTCACTCTACGTGTTAACTAAGTCCTTTAAATTGTCACCCAGTCTGTGTTTCTGCAATTCTAGGTTACGTTACTGCTGTAGGTCCAGACTGGGTCCACAGTGACAATTCCAATGTATTAAACCATTTTTTTCAAATGCAACATTTAGCACCTACCAAGCAAGAAATGCCACTAAAACATATCTTTGGGTGGATAAATCATGGCTGCACACCAACCATTACTAATGAAGAATTTACTATTTATTTAGTGTCTTGATTAATTGGAAAATAGTGCATTTCCTTACACTGATCAGCCCAGCAATAAAAAGGCATTTTCATTTTATACTTTAGAGTGATGAAAAGCAGTACTTTACCATCAGCTGGTTGCTGGAAGTTTATGTAGGCATATCCTAGAGATCTGCGAGTGATGATATCACGGCACACACGGATTGACATGATGGGCCCAGCAGGAGAGAATTTCTGGTGGAGCATGGCCTCTGTAACATCGGGATGCAGGTCCCCAACATATAGAGAGCTAAGAGGATATGCTGGTCCAGTGCTGTTCATCTTGAGTAACAACTAGTCCAAATAAGAGGAAAAAATTAGTTCTGAATATTGAGACAGAAACCCAAAGTGTGTGTAGCCCACATCCTTTGAAAAGACCTTTGTCACTAAATTCAGCCAAACAATGTTCTGTAAATGTAATTTTAACTGCCTGGAAATAGATGGACATTTAACATTTCTAAACTCTACAAGCATTTCTTTGCCAAGGTTACGAGAAAAACTCTGCAAGCTGTGTTGTAATTAGATGTGCAATGACTGTCAATATTAGCTAATTGTGATTTTAAAATATATTGCCATAATCATAGCAAGCCAATCAGTGGGACACGGCACGTGAAAATGACTTTTTTTTTTCTTGGTTTAAGAAACAACTTTTTCACTTTTGTGATTCAACGCACATTATCTCGCTAGCTACCTGGAACTTTAAATGCTGTGTAATAGTGAAGACACGAAAGGTGTGGTTGAAACGCTGTCGTGAAAAAAGGGCGGCAAGCTAACATTAGCCAAAGTTCGCGTGATTAATGTCGCATAAGCCACGAATCAAACTAGTGTAACAGGCGACATTAAAATATACGTTGTTTGTTTATTTTGATTAGCAACAGACACACTGCTTTTAACGAGATAACTTACCTAAACTAAGCTACACGAACGTTACATCTTTTCTGTATTCTTCCCAACGACTAAAGAAACTAAATTGACTATTACTTATTGATTAAATAACCCAACCAAAGACTGTTTCATTTAACTACTTACAGGTTTGAAAAACAAACGGTGTCAAATTTCTGATGTAGTTTATAATTTTCACTTACAGGTTGCTAGAGCCACTCAAAATTAGCGCACGGTTTTCTTTTAATGATTGTCGCAGAACACCTGTCTCTCTCCTCCGCGCCTCGTTTAGTTGAGATGGCAGTTTTGACTGGCATGTACCTCCGCGAAGAAAAGTAGCTCACGCATGACCAGCTCAGTCTGATCGAGTTTATTACTCCCCCGTTTAAGAAGTTAGGACCTCTACTCCACGTGACTGAATCGTATTAAGAAAATATCCCCTTTGAATAAAGATGAAGACGTATTTAGCCTGTTATCTTAAACGAAACTTTATTTCACTGAATGGTCGTTGACACTTTCCTATTTCTTACATGTATAGTGAAACTAGAATGGTTTTAAGATACATAAACACAAAGCTAGAATTACACCAACCATTGTTTATCTCCATTTCATCACTGCTTTTAGATCTATTCTAAATTTTCACAACCACGTGTGTGCACTGGGTAATAATAGACTGTTACAGAAGCAACTTTTAGCCAGAAGACTTGTCAGTAAAAACAAAGCAAGTTGAGATACCTGATATACATACAGGCTTCGTTCCACATTCACTAACTGCATTTTCATCAAGCATAACGATAAACTGGCATTTTTTTCAACAGATTATCTCATGTCATTGGAGCATTGTAAGAGTAAACAGACTGTCAGCTATAATGTGGAATGGTGTCTTCAACTACAATGTGGAATGTAGTGGTGATACATGGTATTGTGACACTGAGCTTCTTTCCAAGGTGATGGAATGGGCTTCCCAATTTGCCTCTTCAGTATAAACCTGATCTGAAGCCATTATTCATACTAGCTATTTTTAAAACAGCAGTGATGCACCTTGTTACAGTCTGAAGTTAGGATTTATCAACTAAAATTTGTCTGGATTAACCAGTTCTTTCTGGAATTTATAAAAAGGAAAATGAAAACAGCTTCTGCCACCTAATTAAAAATACAAATGGGTTGCAAGAGAAAGCCAGGCACAATACTTTGGAGAAAACAACCGCTTTAAGAAGAATATTTTGCAAGCAGGTTTGATACAGTGTGGTAAGACATTTTCAATTAACATCAATAAAAGATTACTTCAGGTTTTACATACAGATGATAGTCAATCTTGCAAAGTACATGTAACCACATTTAAGCACATACAATTTTCATTGTACTGAATTAAAGCAGCACCTGAACAGTGAGTAAAACTACAAAGACAATCCATAATTAATTTTAAAAAAAGTACTGTCTTCCCAAAAGCCTAATAACATGGAATGTCTTATGTTTCAGGAACTCTAACATGATGATTTCAGGGGTCCCTTAAAACTTCAAAACTGTGAATTTGTGAACAAGATCAAGGAGCATTACACCAAGATGTCAGTGTCACAATACAGCCTGCCTCCTTTCTGTATGAACCCAGCAGAATTGCAGTTAAATGAATACAGGATTGTACTGTATCTAGAAATTTAAAAGCAAACAAATTTGGGCTGTGAAGCGAATGGAACACTTACCATCACAGTGTTTGGTGAAAACAAACTGCCAGTTTAATTACCACACAATAAAACCTGTAAATATGACAAATCACCAAAAAAAAAAAAAAAAAAAAAAAAAAAAAAAAAGTAACAAAACAGGATTAAAAATGTAGGACAATCTAGCTTGGACAAAGGAATTAAAAGGACAATTAAGATTCACAAGCCCACTCCCTCAACACACACATACACACATGTACACACACACACATGCACCCACACACACGCGAGCACGCACGCACGCACACACACACACACACACTTTATATCCATTCACACTCCTTCTCTCCCCACATACAGACAACCACATATACACACAAAGCCAACAAACACAACAGCAACATGGACTCGCTAGCAATACAACAAGTTTCCACAAAGTGACTGAATCTGCTAACAACTAAAAATTACCCTGTCACCTCACAGTGAACTGAGAGGGGTAAACTAGTTGGTCAGGAGCAATTCAGGCTGCTTGTCATACAGAAGGGGGGAGGGGCTGATGGAGTGGAGGGGATGTATATAAGCTGTCTGTGTTTAAGATAAGAGTGTAGGTGGATTAACAGTGCAATTCCATTAGTTTTCCCCTTCTCCAGTCTCTCCCTCATCTCCCTGGTTTTCTGATGTCCACAGCTGGAAAGAAAGAAAGAAAGAAAGAAAGAAAGAAAGAAAGAAAGAAAGAAAGAAAGAAAGAAAGAAGGTGAATCAGTTTCCTCAGATTTATTATTGCTTACAACAACAACAAAAAAGATTTTCTATGAGTAATTATTATATGAGCATTATTGTCAATCAGATAAAAATAGTGTGGGGCCTATAACTTACAGTCAGGTTGTCCCTTAGTAGCTGCATGATCAGGGTGCTGTCTTTATAAGAATCCTCATTCAAAGAATCAAGTTCGGCAATCGCTTCATCAAATGCCTACAATAGAAAGAAAATCAATATTATTCTACTCAGCCTGGCCTGATACATAATGTGTTCAGCTTTAGTTGTAAAGACTGAACAAATGATAACTAACACTCAGCTCATGTAAAAACTTTAAAAAGAAAAGAAAAAGAAAACCTTATTTAGGTTGTGGAGAATGAATCTAAAATCAATAGTTTCTTTTACAAATTTATTTAGATCCTGATTTTTTTTTAATATCCTGAAAAAAATGTTCAAAATCACAGCTTTTGTGTCAGTACATACCCCCTTGGCCAGGCTGCAGGCCTTGTCTGGGTTGTTGAGGATTTCATAGTAGAAGACTGAGAAGTTGAGGGCCAGGCCAAGTCTGATGGGATGTGTTGGCTGCATCTTATTGGTGCTGATTTCAAAAGCATCCTGGTATGCCTTCTGAGAATTCTCCACTGTAGCTATAGGAAAGGTATCAGAAATTTAACAAAACAATGATAACCTATTTACAATACAATGACAGCACACTGCTTATGTGAAGTTTGTGAGTTCATCTTAAAAACACAATGTGATCATGAAAATCTTATCTTATGTGCTTACCCTTCTTGTTATCCCCAGATGCAACCTCCGACAGGTATCTAAAATAGTCACCTTTCATTTTCAGATAGAACACCTTGCTATCAGCAGCAGTTGCATTATCAATCAGATATTTGTCCAGAAGCAGCTGAAAATGACAGATGACTGGTTAAGATTGTCTGTTCTGTGATTAACAGGCCAGGAATCACACAAGAACACCTAACATGCATGATTAATTTAAAGCTGTTTTAAACACCAATTAAATCATAATATCTTACCAGCACATCGTTGCAAATTTCCTGCAGCTCAGATTCAATCTTCTCCCGGTATTCACGTGCCATCTGCTGTTTCTTGTCATTGCCCTCAGTTTTCTGCTCAATGCTGGAGATGACACGCCAGGATGATCGACGTGCTCCTACCACATTCTTGTAAGCAACAGAGAGAAGGTTGCGCTCTTCATTGGAGAGCTCTCCACCTTGCTCTGTCACTGCTTTCATGGCAGCAGCCATGTCATCATAGCGCTCAGCCTGCTCAGCAAGCTTGGCCTTCTGTACCAGCTCGTTCTTGTCCATTTTCTGGGCTGAGGAGGAAGAAAAGATAACATTAACATTAATCAATCAAAACTAGATCCATTACACCTTTCTATCCATCTTGTCTATTAAGGCTGTTTAGTGAGCTCTGTTCTGTTGTGTACAAAGCTATTATTTTGCTTTAGCGCAGCATTTTTTCCTCTAGGTTTAGGAAGTAAATCAAATGGACATCAATGGAATATGAGGACAGGCTATGCGTCCAGACCCCCTAGCAACTGGGTCAACCTTACATCAACTTGCTATCGTTAGCTTACCAGCGATAACTAACGTTATCGAATGATCTCGGTCAATAACTATCTAATTTTTTTCGGAGGGGCGCTGGAATAAATTCATTAACTGACTTAACAATTGCCAAAATATGAGATTTAATATACTCAATGGTTTTAAAGGTTCATTAAAAGCTGCTGCAACCGACTCTTGCTACATTAGCCGAAACCATCCCTGGTCAGGTTTTCAGGCCCTCTTTATTGATAGCCAACGCTAGTGGATAGCTTTCGGTCACTGACATTTGCATTAAAAGCTAAAGATTTGGATTAGTAATTTTTGCCCATATTTATGTAGCCAACTAAAACAATTTAGACAAATAACACATTGATAATAAGCTGGCATGTTCACGATAACGTCAAGCGAATAATCCAACAATTAGCTCGCTACCATTCGTGTTACGCACCGTTATATATAGTTTGCTAGGCCAATAAAAGCAACGACTGGTATTCATTTTGGAAACTACGGTTAAGGTGCTGGCAATCAGTATTTGTCATTTCATATAACAGATAGAAAGCAAAATGACATATTGCAATGTTTCATTAATGCAATTAAATGATTTTGAGCAGCGGTACACGGGCCCGCCCAGGCCGCTGAGCCTTTCAGAACAAAGTGTCATGGAAGCCGAGCGTCGCTTAGCTCGCTAAAAGCTAAGCAGCCCCTCACTATAACCCAGCTATCCGTTATACGCTAACATCACGGCTTCTCAACGGGATTCAAACAGCGAATCAGCCCTTATGATATGAAAATACAAATTAAAACTAATATTCTAGTGCGCTATCCATAAGTGAGGGATTAATGCACTCACACTATTGGCGACTTTTAATCCTGTTTTTTTCTCTGGACGATGCAGTCTCCGTCCTCAGTCTCAGCGTATCGTAGAGGGCAGTACCACTTCCGCTACCCTGGCACTTGTGTTTCCTCTTTCCTTAACGCACATCTGACTTACGTAATGCATTTATAAATAACATATTTTTCAAGGAAAACATGAAAGAAGTTTGCTCTAATACACGCTCATAACGGGTCCCGGGGCTGTAATTACAACAGTTATTACCTCAATAAAACAGGTTAAGTTCAGCAGCAACACAGCGCATCCCACATCTCCCAGATGCTAACATCAGGTAATGAAGGCAACATCTATCATCGTCTAAAAGCTTCTCCTCTTATGCCTCATTCTCTGTATTTCACTCTATCAGTGGTAACCCATTTATAAATATCTATACGTTTGTGTTATTCCATAATTCTACTAAATCATACAAACGCTTTCTGCAATATCAACACAGTGACACTTCTCACATATTTTCCAACTTCAATTATTGAACTCGACATTATTGAAATCGTTCCTGTGCCGTACTTGATACACGACCCGAAGACTAAGTACTCGAGGATTATCTCGGGTCTTACATTATCATCTGTCTATCCCTCTGAAATCCACTGATAATAACTTGCTACATTTTGAATTGGTCATCTCCCATAACATGTAAACCTGCCACAACATCAGATTCAGACTGAAAAAACCTACCAGTGCAGTGAAATTCTTAAAAGCTGCTTCAAGTTAATTTTACTAGCTTAATTTTGTTTCTGATATAATTCAACTTGTTTTAACACTTCTATAAGAGTATCAGGATCTGAAAAGAAGGGATAAGCCAAACATCAGCACTGGAATATGAAAATTAAACTTGATTCTAGATAAGTCTAGACTACTTCTCATGTAATCCATTTTTGATTGATTCTTCATACACTGCCTACAAAACAACAAATAAAGCCTTATATGTAAAGATGCAAAACCTTGTTTATAAGACCACCACAGTTTAAAAAAAATAAAATCTGTCATACATATTTTGATTGAATTAGTTGTTCTTATTTGTACTGAATGTTGTGTCCTCAAGTTTGTTTTAGATGAGCTGCACCAAAGCAATTTTCTATGAACAATACTTGCAAGGACATAAAGTATTAGGACTTGAAATAAGCAACCTTACCTTTTATGACAGCATCTGCAGGATCATTATTGGATCTTTGCCTGAGTGCATATGACTGTTTTCAAAATTCAATGTCTGTTGGGTACAGCATTCAAGTAGGATTTAAGAAACAGGGCTGCATTTGTGGACTAAAGACTGAGTTATTGTTCAAGAATTTTAATGTAAGGGGAAAATGTCAAACTACTTGGAAAGAGGAATGTTCATTCAGCAGAAAACGGATGCAGCTGCAGATGTTTTTAAAGAAAGCACACAGGACAGATATACAGTGCTGTGGAAAAGTATTTGACCCCTGCCTGATTTCTTATATTTGTGTATGCATCTCATAATAAACTGGCAGATCTTCACACAAAATCTGACATAAAACAAAGGCAACCTTAACACAAATACCACAAAATACAAGTTTTAAATGATAATTGTATTTATTGAAGCAAAAAGATTATGTGATACCAACGAGGCTTATGTGGAAAAAGTAATCATCCCCCTGAACTTAATAGCTAGTTGTGCCACCTTTAGCAGCAACAACTGCAACCAAAAGCTTCCGATAACTGGAGATCAGTCTCTGACATTGCTGTGGTGGAATTTTGGTCCAGTCTTATTTGCAGAACTGCTTTAGTGTAGTCACACTGGAGGGTTTGCGAGCATGAACTGCTCTTTTCAGGTCCCACCATAGCGTCTCAATGGGGTTCAGGTCCAGACTTTGACTTGGCCACTCCTAAACTATAATTTTATTCCTTTTGAGCCATTCAGCGGTTGACTTATTCTTATGCTTGGGATCATTGTCTTGTTGCATAACCCAATTGTGCTTGAGCTTCAACTCACAGACTGATGACCTGACATTCCCTTTCAGGATTCTCTGGTAGAGAGCAGAATTCATGTTTCCCTCATTTATGGCAAGTTGTCATGGCCCTGAAGCAGCAAAGCAACCCCACAACATTACACTGCCACCTCCATGCTTGACTGTAGGTATTATGTTCTTTTTGTGGAATTCTGTTTGGTTTGCACCACATGTAATAGGACCCCTGTCTTCCAAATAGTTAAACTTTTGACTCATCAGTCCATAGAACATTCTCCCAAAAAGGTATGAGGCTCATTAGGGTTAATTGTGGCAAATTCAGATGAGCCTTAATGTTCTTCTGGGTTACCAGTGGTTTTCGCCTCACCACTCTTCCATGGATGCCATTTCTACCCAGTGTCTAATAGTAGAGTCATGAACTTTTATTGAGGTGAGAGAGGCCTGCAGTTTGTGACGTGCTGGGCCGGGAAGCTAGATGGAGATTCCGCCTCAGCCTCTGGGAAACACGACAGAGTCAGAAGTTGGGGATCCGTGACAGTGCATTTATTAACGTACAGAATGAATAGTGGCGACTTGGTTAGTCTCAATCAATAAACGGTGCCATACATGGAAAAGACCACCAATGTCCAGAGCGCCAACGCTTACTTGACCAACGGTCGCACAGGAAGAGAAAAAAAGAGAGAGACCACACCAGTGGCAACTCCATGCTTGGGTGTTGAGAGCGCCATTAGCATCCAATTATGGTACAGCACAACTGTGACTGTTACATATCCCCCCCCGGTAAATCAAAGGCTGACCTCAGTCGCACACAACTGAGGAACGACTAACATTCTCATCCATGTCTATACATAGATCTAATGGGAGAATTACATGGGAAATTCCATGAAGTTGTATAATGACATCCACGTAAAAACTAGAGCAAAACAAAACAATGTTATTCAAGCTCGACATTACACAATAAATGCAAAACCTCCCCCTTTTTCTGAAACAACAATTTCTAAGGAAGAACGAAATACGAATTAATCCAAACTTACAATGTCAAAACTGCAAAGGCAAGAAAAACTCAAATATCTTCTACTGGAAGAAAAAATATCTAGAATGTCAAACATATACATACATTAAATATCTGTCAAACTTCAATGACATTCCATTCCCAAGTCAAAATCCTCAGGTAATATTTAATCTGTCCGTATGGAATGAGTTTGTCCACTTATTCTTTGGCCAATCAGAAGTGATTCTAGGGACAAGTCTAGGTCTGAAGTCATACCTGTCAGGCCCTGTGTCGGTGAAGGTCGATGTCATGTCAT
>VXCM01003353.1:0-56747 GCA_014773175.1 Lucifuga dentata
TATCAGGAAAGCTGAAATAGTTTTATCCTTTGGGAAATGATTGTCAGTAACATAACGTATGAAAATCGAATAGATTAGGCTCAAACATGCACGATTGCCAGCATGGTCCTTTAACATGCAAAATAACCACTTCTGCTCTGCATTACTGCAGCACAATTGTGCACACTGTCTGAAAACAGGTCATTTTAGGTCTTTAATGTCCCTCACTCTATTCCTATTGGCTGCCTGTGTAAGACACAAATGCTATCCAAGCGCTTGCATGCTAGCTTTAATTTTGAGGGTGTGTAACCATGTGTGTAGACAATAAAACATGGTACGGAAGTAAAGAAATAATCAAAAATGAAGCCTTCAGGACCTTTCGTTTGCATTTCTATAGCCATCCCCTTCATGTTTTACACTTTATCTTCAACACATACTCCCTGTTATATTACACTATAAAAACAAAAAAAACAAGGGAAATAAGCACAAAAGCAGATATGGTCAGGTAATGATGTTAGGAACACACTGAACACGGTAAAGGAATATTATCCAGTGTCTGTTTATTTAGTTATCATTCACTACTTTAACTCTAAACATTTTTCTTAAGAAATTCAAGTATTTGTTGGGAACACAAGTCAAAAAACAAACAAAAACTTTAGCTAAAACAAAGACAAAACAACTTTTTTCAAATCATCGGTTTCATATTCAGAATAATAAACACATCAAGTTTCTTTTCATATAGGAAAACAAGGCTAATCTCTATAGATGACCAGGCGTCTGCCAGCCCTGCTCTGCTCTACACAGACTCCATCTATTATTGGCAAAAACTGAACAGACATGAGCTGAAAACGGATTCTAAACACAGTCATCAGCTAACGTTCCAATGAGTGCAGGGACGAGGACCAAACGTGGGCCATCTATTTAAAAAAACATTCCTCTCTACTAACAACATAAAAGGAAAAAATCTACTTGGGATCACAGCGAACAAAACTCCATAATCAAAGCACTTCCTAAGATGAATTAAATAAAATTACCACAAAAAAAGTTACGTTTTTGTCAATGTCGACAACTCAACCATTGCACAGCATTCAAACCCAAATGCTCTCCATGGGATAATAAATATACACATGCAGATATACAAAGGTACGGATTCTGGCAGCCCTGCAGCCAGCTGCTGACAGGGACTTTCTGTGTGTTCCTAAACAGAGTTTGAGGTTTGAATGTTTTTGAGTCAGGAACCTGGTCCAGGAGGGTCCCCGAGGCCCCGATGACATCCGACATCACTCCGCGTGAGGAGTAATGGGAAATGCTAAGTGGTCTTTCCTGCTTGAGGTTTAGGGATCTGCCATCTTTCAAACCTGAGTGCACTTAGATCATGTCTAATGTTCTGGGGCCTCCAGGACCCTCCTCAGGGACCCCACTGAGCTCCAGCCCAGTAAGCATGGTTTAGATGTAAAGATGTCTAACAGTCTAGGTTTAAAGTGGGATAAATCTACTAAAAGTGCAAATATTTTAGAAATGTTGTTGCTGCTGCATTATATAACCTTGATGACTTAAAGGACCATACCACCCATTTTGCATGTTTGAGCCTAATATATTCAATTTTCATATATGCNATGACTTAAAGGACCATACCACCCATTTTGCATGTTTGAGCCTAATATATTCAATTTTCATATATGCTACGTTACTAACAACCATTTTCCAAAGCATGCTACTGGAACGGTGATTTAAAAATGCTTTTCCTACCTTCCAGACCACCATCCAATTCATTCTGGTATGCTATTAAAATCAACTTGTTGATGCCTGAAACGTTCTTGGGATAGGTAATCCATCATCGCCAACAAGACGTGTATCCAGGTTTTTTTCAAAGTTATGTAATTTTAGCATTTAAGCGCAATAAAAAGCGTGGCGTGATCTGAAAATGCTTCCTAGTGGTGCATTCAAGTGCTATAGTGAAGAACTGACAACAAGAATACATTAGGCTCAAACATGAAACATGGCCGGTATGGTCCTTTAAAAGCGCTCATCAACCAAATATAGTCTTCTTTAGCTTTATGTGTTGGCTGACTTTAAACTAATGGTTTTAAATGATAAAGCTGGCCATGTTTTACCTGTTCATTATCTTCAAATGCCATAGAACGACAAAACCAACAATTTACTTAAGTGCTCTGGTGTTCGATGATGGAAGCTGCTTAAAACTCCCACCAAAGACATGTATGTTAACTGAACCGGAAACTAAATTGGCGGGAGTTTTGAATAAGTTTTGTCTTTTTTNTTTTTTTTTTTTTTAGCTTTGTGGCAGATCGGTAACATCCAGTTTACACCTGCCTGCTTTTCCCAATGAATGCAGGAAAAGCTCCAGCCCCCCATGACAATCCACAGGGTAAGAATGGATGGACTGACGATGACATCACAGGCAAAACTTTGGATAACGTCACTGTTGATTTTCGTCTTTTCATGGATTTGTTCATGCTAAAAATAAACCAGCGTTATCCTTTAATTTCTAATTAGGTATCATTTAAATTACTGCTCGTTTCCCATTTTCCATGACACAAGGTGTAAGAGGAGATTTCTTCCTTCCAGACAGCATGTGGTTTCGGTTCATTTCCATTCTATGAAAATCAATTTCAATGCAATATAAAAATGGCTTGGAACTTACAGCTATAGGAATGGGTTCCTGACAGACATTGTTTTTAATGGTGCATGAATGTGAGGCTTTCAAATGATTTTGAATACTTCAGCACCTTATTAACAGAAATAACGTTCTCATTATCTCCAGACGTTGTCGAGACCTGCAGCAGCCCCAGCAACTTTGACTCAGATGGTCAGAAAGTCCTTAAATGTCCCACTAAGACTTTTGGGAACTGTTACTGTTTAACTTCTTCAGGTTGATTTTCAAAGAGTAATAAAATGAAATGAGAGCCAGATGCTAGAATGTCAATCAGAGAACTTTCTAGTGCTGGAAAATGGTAAGCAGTAATATAAAATACACACAATTTGCAAAAACGTGCAAAACCGACGGTATGATCTGAGCTTTCACTCCAACACAGCAGAAATTATAATGACTATTGTAAGCATGGGCTTTGCTTTGTAACATGAGGGTTATCCGTGCCTCCGTGTTTGGGTTTTTTCGGGTCTATGACATGCAAATGTTTGAGAACCCATCGACTTAATCCATCAGTTTGTAATCTCTGGACAAAAATCTCAAAATATAATCTATATTACACCACAAGAGAGCAGTAGCAGTCTTCCGTGGGTGAGAAAGTTAAGAGCTCCGACATTTCTGACATCTCATATTTTCTATATAAAATCTGATACCGTTCTTCACAGACTTTAACCTGGTATCAGCCTGATATTTCATAACAGGATAAATACTGGTGCATCCTTACGTGGGTCTATACAATTTACAGTCTGCAATGGGACACCTGAGCCTGAAACCGAACAGGAACTAATGATAAAGAAGGGAAACAAGGAAAAAAAAAAAAAAAAAAAANAAAAAAAAAAAAAAAAACAGCAGCAATTCACAAACAAGCTCCCTATCGCGTCGATGCTGAACAGCGGGACGAGAGACGAGGAGCGACCGAGAGGTAAAAGGACAGTCAATGAACGTGGAGGAATGGCAGTAACGTTGCAGAACACATTAGGAGGATTTCAGTTTGTAGATATGCACACGTCCCATGTGCATCCTGGGGTCCACAACCTTCCTGTTTCACCCCCCCGACTGGGTTTGAGGTAACAAGACCATCGCGGACAGAGGGGCCGTGTATTTAAACAAAAAGAGACGCACTGGGTGAAGACACACACACACTCTGCAACAAACACTCAATAAATTAAGGATAAAAAATAGAAGGAGCACAATCTGCACGACACACTGCGTCTCCAAAGCAACGTTCCTTTTCCCGTCCGTTTTTTCCTCTCTCCAGCTTTAGAGAGGAAAGCGTAGCCGCAAGTCAGAGCTGTTCAGCAGGAAAACAAAAACACTGGGTAAATCTGAGGCGAGTACACGTGATTTTAACAAAACACCTGATGAATGATCTTTCTGTGACTAGAGAGCTCACAGCCATGTTTAAGTCACTGATCATTCATGATAAAAAAAAAAAAAAAAAAAANAAAAAAAAAAAAAAAAAAAGAAAAAAGCAACCAGGTATTTCTGGTTTTGGTATTTTTTTTCTGTGTGGAGAGTCGCATCGTAGACAACATAAATCAGCACTAAAAGTAGTCACAACTTCCTATCGGTGTCAACATAAAAAAAAAACAAAAACTGACTGGATCTGACATCACCACCTTCTAATCATTAATGGGGAATTAAGATGTTTTTTCCCCAAATTTTCTGCAGCTTTGTGCCTTTGAATCCTAAATAAATCTTTTACTTCCCTGTTTCCAACATTATTGCCCGCTGAATGTGGCCTGAATCTCCTGAAAGAGTAACTGAGGGTCAAAGTGGTTAAGCAACACTGATCCAGGAACTGATATTATCTATCAGCTCATTAGAAAAGAAGCTAGGGGACAAAAAAAAGGATGTGGAGAGATGCTCCCTTGTTTGTTTACCCAAAAACGTGACGTCTGTGGTGAAAACTGCTACATCTCTGTAAAACGATCGTCTTAACGTCTGCAGGCGATGAAAACACAGTGATCAAATGCAACTTTTGCTGCGTACAGAAGGAAAACGTTGGCGATGTTTGGCGGTAAAATGTCACGTTCAGGGTGAGGAGGAGGAGGAGGGAGTTCATGACACAATGATCCGGTACGTCTTCATCGTTCTCGTCTGAATGACTGGTTGGTGAGAGAGTATGATGAATGTGTGACTCTGAGCAGCCTGCTGGTTTCCCCGCTGTGTTTTATCGCTGTTAAATTAAACCATATTGCACAGAGCTGGAATGACTTCAAAAATTAACTAAGCGCTGATTCTACCAAACAATTAAAATCATTATTACTGAACGTCTCTACGAACGCAGCTGGAAAACCCATTCTACTACCAAGTTCAGTTTCTCTTCCTTCCATCCATCCATCCTTCCATCCTCAAGAACTTCAGCAGCATTTTTTTTTTTGATTCAGCACCAAAAAAATGCCAGTAGCATCAGCTGTTTAGGTCTTTTTTNTTTTTTTTTTTTTTAAGTGATAGTTTTCAAACTCAAACTTTTATGATTTCTAGATTTCGCTTGTGGAGGAAAAACAAATGATTTTTGAAAGGAGCGCAGGCTGTTTTTCCCTGCTCTGGTTGGGCGCGTTGTTTCCTCCTCTGCATCTCACCACTCAAAAAAGACCCAAAATCTGCAGTATTTTCAGATGCCACGGCCAAAGAAATCCTTTATCATACTGCTGTCACTCCTCTGTGCAAAGGAGGAGGAGGACGCTTCATCTCTCCTCCTTTCTGGACACTTTGGAGGAGTGCCAAGCAGTGGACCTGAAGGAAGAAGCAGAAGAAAACGACAGTAAACTCCTTTTAACTGCTTACAACAAGAAATCTAATGGATTTCATCGATACAAATTTCAGTTTTGTTAGATGTGACATCATCTTCTCTTGACGCTTAACAGTAAAAAGGCAGATTCTTTATCATTTTGTAATTGTAACAGAACCTCAATACTTACAGAAACCAACAAATTGTGATCACAGCCCCAAGTACCAAATTTAACACAGAATAGCTGGACTTTAGAAATTCTGCACTGTTCAGAAATGGTAACTAAACTTCATTATAATCTGGCTCAATATCTAGCAGCTTCCTCCAACCTGATGAAGGTCTTGAAGGCAGCACTCTGAGGGTTGATACACAGCGGAACTCGTTTGCCCTGCTGGTGCTCCGTTATGAAGCGATGGATTAACTCTGATGATGGGACAAAAAGGAAAAAGTGTTAGCGGCCATCATTCCTGTGTACCAACACATAACAGACATAATGAGGTGGGTTATAGATGGTCAATCATTCTGTGAGATATGACTCAATGTTAACAAAATAGATGTCAGGCTATTTTTTTTTTTTTAAACATTAAAGGACCATATTGGCCATTTTGCATGTTTGAACTGAATATATTCAATTTTCATTCACGTAACGTTACTGACAATCATTTCCCAAAGCATACTACTGGAACAGTGAATTAAAAATGTTTTTCCTACCCTCCAGGCCACCATTGGTTTCAGTTCATTCTGGTACACTATTAAAATCAACTTGTTGATACTGTAAACGTTCTTGGGATAGGTAATCCATCATCACCAACAAGACGTGTATTCAGGTTTTTTTTAGAAGTTACGTAACTTTAGCATTTAAGCCTAATACATTCCTGTTGCCAGTTCTTCACTACAGCACTTGAATGCACCACTAGGAAGCATTTTCAGATGACTCTGTGCTTTTTATTGTGCTTAAATGCTAAAATTATGTAACTTTGAAAAAAACCTGTATCCACTTGTTGTCCGCGATGATGGATTACCTATCCCAAGAACGTTTACAGTATCAACATGTTGATTTTAATAGCATACCAGAATGAACTGAAACCAATGGCGGCCTGGAGGGTAGGAAAAACATTTTTAATTCACCGTTCCAGTAGTATGCTTTGGGAAAT
Organism: Lucifuga dentata; assembly: GCA_014773175.1. Classification (NCBI taxonomy): domain Eukaryota; kingdom Metazoa; phylum Chordata; class Actinopteri; order Ophidiiformes; family Bythitidae; genus Lucifuga; species Lucifuga dentata. The sequence goes on from VXCM01003353.1 coordinate 6,536, forward strand.
GATTGACAGTAAAGTTANGAAAAACATTTTTAATTCACCGTTCCAGTAGTATGCTTTGGGAAATGATTGACAGTAAAGTTACATTATGAAAATTGAATATATTAGGCTCAAACATACAAAATGGATGATAGTCCTTTCAATAAAATTTACAAAAGCAATATGGGCTGAATGTAGGAGTTTTTGTTTGTCTGCTCTCTTGTATGATCTAGGAGAGAAAACAAACAAACAAACAGCAGAGTATCTAATCACTGCACTTTTTGAGTATCAACACTCAAAACATGACTGTTCCAGTAGCAGAGTAGCAAAAATGTAAAAAAGTCAGATTCTAAGTATCTTTTGTTTATTTTAGATCAAAGGATGCTAGATTTTAAACCATAATTTTGGCAATTTTATCCTGTAATTCATGCAAAAATATTGTTTGACCGTTTGTGATACCACAGGTTTAAGTAATCAAATTTGGCTTAATTTGTTCAATAAAAACAAGGTTATAAACCATAAATGAAGATAATGAAAAACTGTTTATATATCAGCTCCTTTGAGACAACAGAAATTTGTCACACACATGCAGTCAAACTCAAACAGGAAGTGAAGTGTCTGACCTTTGCCCTGCCACACGGACAGCAGGCTGTTTTCATAGCTGTGGCTGAACGGCCGTTCGGCCACCGGCTCAAAGTCCCGGGTGTAAACTCGGCCGCTAGGAACCGAGTAACAGCACTGACACATGCAGGTGTGGTAGCGCAGACGCCCTTCGTCCAGGTACGGATGAGAGAGCGCGTCGCTGCCAGAAATCCGTTTAGCCTTAACAAAGACAAACAGAGCAAGATCAAGTCTCGGAAATTAGAAATGTGCAAACAGATTAAAAAAAAAAAAATTACAATTTAGAATACAGAAAAAAGAAAATACTCACAATTGAGATACACATTAAATGGTATGAAAATGTTTAGCACTCAGCGCTACGTAGCACTCAGTGAGATTCAAAATGTAACGTCTAGTTTAAACACTTCTCATGTTTTCAGTTGGTGACATTCAACTTAGCAGAGATGCACAAAGGTTCAAACATCACCAAACCAACGCTCTTCATCAGCATCTGTACTCACAGGATCAAACACCAGCATCCGGCAGAGCAGATGCACGGCCTCATGCGTGGCTCCGTCAGAGAGCATGTACAGCACAGACAGCGAGGGCTGAGGAGTTAAAACACAGCACCGTTACTGTCATCCATGACTTTAAGCAGCATGAACTCTGCTCAAGTGCTACATAAATGACAGCTTAAGGCTCACAGCATGTTATAGTGTTGCTTACTGGTTTGTGAGGACCCCTCAGGATGTGAGCTCTGGCCCCTTCACAGGCTGATGCCAGGGCCGAGAGAGGAGGAGTTCCCAGCAGGTCCGTGATCAGATCCAACTGGAACAGAAGACCATTTTTCTTGGTATGTTTTGTAAAGGAATAAACTAGTACAGGGAATTGTTTTGCCTTCTTAAAGGACCATACCACCCATTTTGCATGTTTGAGCCTAATATATTCAATTTTCATACATGTTACGTTACTGACAATCATTTCCCAAAGGATAAAACCGTATTTCAGTTTTCCTGATATTTTGCAAAATCTCTTAATCTTTCAAAATCAAATATTCAAGCGATACATCCACCTTAAAAATCAGTGTTTCTCCTGCTAATAGTTACGCAGCCTCATGAAGTCACGGTCATTTAAATTTTTCCATAAACGCAGGTCTTCTTTTGGGACTATATTCCCCGGTGGAGGCATACATTCACTCCACGCTTTTTATTGCACTTGAAACACTAAAATTACGTAACTTCTAAAAAAACCCTAAATACACGTCTTGTTCATGATGATGGATTATTAAGTATCAACAAGTTCATTTTAATAGTACCAGAACGAACTAAAACCAAAGGTGGACTGGAAGGTAGGAAAATCATTTTTAATTCACCGTTCCAGTAGCATGCTTTGGGAAATGATTGTCAGTNGAAGGTAGGAAAATCATTTTTAATTCACCGTTCCAGTAGCATGCTTTGGGAAATGATTGTCAGTAACGTTACGTGTGTGAAAATTTAATAGATTAGGCTCAAACCTGCAAAATGGGTGGTGTGGTCCTTTAAACACCCTTTGAATTTCAAAAATTGCTGGTTTCTCATTTAACCTCACCTGCTGTATGGGGCTCTGTGCCTGGAAGAGGATGCGTCGTCCCAGCAGCTCTGCAAAGATGCAACCCACTGACCAGACGTCAATGGCCGAGCCATAGTGCCGACAGCCCATCAGCACCTCGGGGGCTCTGTAGTACTGCGTCACCACTTCCTGGGTCATGTGGCGTGACGGGTCAGGCTCCTCCACCCGCGCCAACCCAAAATCACAAATCTAAGCAGAGAAGGAATGAGGCAAAGATTGCAATAATGTTAAGGGCCATGTTCAGACAAGACAAGATAACGCTTAGAAGCACAGTGTCACTGGTTATGTTTTACACTGCAAATGTTTGACAGAAAGTGATGCTGAACTGAAGCAGTCTTTGGGATGAATGGCTCAACAACTGTGATCGCACTTAGCCTCGCATTCCTAGTTAATGTTTTTCAATTTAATACAAATACTGCATTCAAACTGGAGGTTACCTTGAGTAAGCAGTTGCTGTTGACGAGCAGATTTCCAGGTTTGATGTCCCTGTGCAGAATCCCAGCAGAGTGAAGATACTTCAAACCTGATCAAAAACAAAACAGTTACAATGTGCCTCTTCTTTTCCTGCATCCACATCGTCTTATTCTGTAGACGTATAAATTTACACTGCGTTGACTGTATAAATGGGGAAATGCAAGCGTATCTTTTATAATTAAGAAAGATGAGCAGATAGATGCATGAGATTCTCAAAATATCAAAAAAAAAAAAAAAAAAANAAAAAAAAAAAAAAAAAAATCACTGTGCATTTTGCTGACTTTTATGTATTGTATTTACTGCTATTACTGCTAACATTTATGCATTGTATTTATTAACACTGCTAGTTTCACACTTGTGTGATGAACCTACATGCCAGTGGAAAACAATCCACCATCACGATTACTCTGCCACTCAGTCACTTAAAGATGCATAACCGCTGTGTTGCATTGCATGGGTTGTGCTGTTGTATGTTGTAGTTGCTGTATATTGTGTGTGTATTGTGTAAGGTGTGTGCTGTTGTGTATGCTAGTGCCAAAGACAAATTTCCATTTTATGCAAATCAAATGGACAATAAAGTAATCTGAATCTGAATAATTACTGTGGAAATGTGTGTATTATTCTGAAAATAGTAATGAATGGTAAACTCTAAATTTGGTTATGACAATGCTCAGAATCAACTTAAAATACACTGAAAACCTGGATGAAATCACTACAGTGTTTCCCACAGGCTGAAAATTTACTGGTGATGAGTCGCGCAGCATTATGGGCGAGTTCGTAAAACAATAGTATTACAATATACAATAGTATAACAATAGTAAAACAAAGGTTTATGAACAACTCTATTTATTGCAAACGAATAACTACTCAAATAACTACTCAAAATAAATATCTACCATATATACTTGACTATAAACCCATATCGAGTATAAGTTGACCCCCCGATTTTGACCTGCAAATTTAGATTTTTAAAGAAACCTGCATATAAGCTGACTCCCTGATGTTGTTCCATCAATTTATTTGTTTAGCAAATTCCCTGTTTTTCTGGGTATTGTCATAGTATTCCGCTGAGTTTCTGAAAATAATCCACGTACCGTAAACATGATATTTATTTCAGCAGCTGATTACCGTAACTGACGGATCACGGCTTACTGGCCCAGAAAATATGCCGAATAAAATGTTTAGTCAGGAAATATCTCATTCTAAAGTATGATTTAAACTATTTTCCATGGGTAGTGGTAATGGGCAGTATTTCCACCCCTGGAAATTTCCTTCTCTGGGATCTGATTTGAATTACTCATGTATAAGTTGACCTCCCGATTTGCTTTGTGAAATTTGGCAAAAAAAACCAAACAAAAAATGCAGCTTATACTCGAGTATATACGGTATATGTTAACATAAATAACTATTAAGAAATAAATAACTATTTACATATTAAAATAAATTTTCCATTTTCAACATTAACATAAAACATTTCTTAGATAGCCCACTGGGGCATGGCGTCTTGTTGTCTTCGGTCTGTAAGTTTTAGGTATCATCTCACTGGTTCCAAAACATCTCGCCAAAGGACTGCAGTTGAAAATTAGTCAGCTGGCTAACAATGGCACATTTACAGAAACTAGTGCAGTGCCCAATGAAAACATGCCTGTTCGGACCGGGCCGGACTTTATGGTGTGCGCTGCAACCTGCCATAAGCCCGTGAAGCGGTGCATATGCTGCCATGCACTACTTGTTACCAGCACAATTTGAGAACCGCTCATCCAAACAACTTCACACGTGACAGTGCAGGTCCTTGGGTCATGAGCAATAAACCTGACAAATTTCAACTTCATGCAGTGCCGGGTTCTAGAGATATTGGTGCCACAGACAGACAGACAGATGGACGGACAGAGATTTCTGGATTTATAGTTAGATTTTGATTAATGTGCGTTGAAATGAAATATAGCTTACATGTCACGGTTCATCTTCTCACTGTATGTGCGCATGTCACTGTGTGACAGCAGTGTTGCAGTTGTATTTTTTTAAGACTGGGTCTACCTTCCATCCTGCGATTCAGATTTTATCTTATGATCTACCTGGGTGAGCTGCCCAAGTAGAGCCAATGTATGGGAAACACTGCACTACAAAATCTCACTATTACAAAATTTTGAATAATTTCTTACCAAAAAAAAAAAATTTACGAGTTTAAATAGCTAAACATACTTGTTTTTCAGGCTGGAATGTAGACAGCTACATCACCTCAACTCACAGTCTATCTATTCCAAGCAAACTAGCCACTCACCTCGGAGAATTTGATAGAGGAAGACCTTGATGTGGTCTGTGGTGAGCGGCTGAGGAGACACGATCACTTTGTGGAGGTCGCTCTGCATCAGCTCTGTTATCACATAGCTGTGGGACGTTTACTGTCAAGGAAAAAAAACTGACATCCAGACTCACGCTGCCGCCTACATAAACAAACTACATCTCTAAAACACACAGCTCATTTTGTAGCTGTCAAAAACATGTTTAACACCAAGTGTGATAACTCCAGTTCAGTGTTTGGCCCCATTTTTAGATGTTGGGAATCTATAAAATTAGTATTATGTAAACTACCTTCATTCTCCATTCACCAGTGACCAGCTTTGTATCTGCAGTGATGTGCTGGATTTAGAGACATGTAGCTATATTAGGTGGAAGGAATAAAGGAGGACATGACAGGGACAATTAATGAAGAGAAATTGGGACATAAGGTTTGTGAAGAAAATGGATGTGGAGTGAGGAGGTGTGCTGGAAACTGGAAACACCGGTGAATATATCTAGTGAACGCAGCAAAATTGTGATCGCTCGTTGGTATGCATGGAAAGGATACATTTCCTCAAAGCAGTCGATTTGCGGAGGCTGTAAAATGTCCAGAGCTGACAGAACCTGCATGGACAGAGAAAAAAAAAAAACAAAAAAAAATATAAGATCTTTGACCCTATGTCCCATCTACTCCGATTATACCACCGTCTCTAAACACGTTTCCCATCGCGTGGTCATTACATTGTCATGCTTGAAGTAGCACAGCATCCTCAGCTCTCTGAAGACCCTCTTACAGGAGACGAGGTTCTGGAAGACATTAGGCATCTTCTTCAAAGCCACCTTGCGACCGTCACGGGGATCTGTAACTGACCTGCAAGAAATTGTGAATCACAGTTATGTCAGACATGCACATGAAGTCTTCTCATTCAGGTTTTTACTTTGAAAAGTGTTGACCTGTGAGCACACAGAAGCAGATCTGTGCTTCTGTGTAGGCTAGTTTGGCGACATATTTGAGCAGATTGGGTGTATTCATAATCAGATGACCCAAACAGCCTTCCTGCAGTATTAAAAAAAAAAAAAAAAAAAAAAAGAGTTTTACAGTGTTTTTGCAGATTTTATGGCATTCACCACAACTCATGTATAGTTTTGCTGGCCCTTTTTTCACAGCATGATGTATTGTTTTAGACTTCTAATTGTATTTCCACCTTCCACATTGCCACTGTTTTCCATCAAATTCAGTAGGCAATGAAAATCAACTTCCATTCTAGGCTTTGGGTCAGGGCTCCATCACAATGACGTCATGTCTGCTTTTTTTGTTGCCAGCATTAAGCTGTTATTGTGTGGTAATGTGGCTGAGAGTGTGGACTAATTTGAAAAGGCTGGAGTGTACCACCACACAATCGTAATGTATTTATTTCTCATTTTTAAAAGGTAGACGTGATGTTCACTGTGATGGATGACCTAACTAAAACAAGTCTTTACAAGGTGAAGGTACTTACCATGCTGAAATGTCTTCCTGGAAGGTGAGGGACAAAGAACCACCATAAAACTATTGTAAAAAGACAACTGAGGAGGTTCTAAGATCTAACAGGACTAATAAAAAAAGTGAATGCTCTTGGTATCTCTTGTGATTGTCTATATGAATAATGGCTTTTTGATTTATACTAAAATGAGGTGGTGTGTTTTGAATTTATTTGGGCCACTACATCCCCTCATGCTGATAAAGTCATTGGGATGCTTGAGAAATTGGTCTGCAGGAACATGCAAAAACCTCTACTATGGTGCTTCTTATGGATATCTAATTACCAGACAACGCCAAAAGCGCCATAACCGATGGGCCGGTCAGGCTCCATCTCCGCCGGGCTTGGCACCTCGCTGGCTGGGTTGCTGAAAGGCTGAGGCACTGCCGCCCCGCCGCCGGTGCTCCCCCCGAGGGCTGTGGGGTGTCTGGGCGTTCCTGCCGGTGCAGTGGGCCCTGTCAAGCACGGCGTGGCGCTGAGGCCCGTGGAAGGGGCTCCGCAGGAAGAGTTGACACAGAAATACTTGTGACCCAAGTCAGAGCCCGGAAACAAGTCGCCACACACGGTCTGTCGGCCTGCACCGTGAAATGCCATCCTCTTCTCGCCAAACACCGACGCAGTCCACTTTGAGAGGTGCACCGAGCAATAACCCGGCTAGGCCCGGAAAAAACACAGCCCTTCAACGAGCATCGGTTTCCTATTTCCTATGCACACACACAAGAAAGACCCGGCTGACCATGATACGTGGCGTTGCTGAAGTAAACAACCCGGTTCATTGTCCACAATAAAGAAAAGCAGAGATGCTACAAACCCTGCAGCCAGAAGCTAGCTCAAACACTGATGGAGAAACACAAACAAATCCGATGCGGTTTTGTTAAGCACAGAAATCCATGAAATGTAGGCTGTGGCTTAACTGCAGCCAACACATAAACGTCAACTCTAAGCTCAGCCAGCTAAGTTACCTTTGTTTGCAGTTAGCTGGTAAAGTAGCGAAGTTGCTAGATTAACTTAGCTAACGGTATCTGGCAAGCTAACGACAGTCAGCCAGAGAAGTCTTCAAAATGTAAAATTAAGCATTTAACACAATGCTACACTCGGAAGTTCAGGTTGAAGAGAAGAGTTTGCAACCATAACGTGTGAATGAATGTTAAGGTTTTTCCGTATAAAAGCCCTAATGTTTAATCCTGTTATCTGGCTACACTGTAGCTGTCATGCTAACCAGCTGTTCCAGCTAATAACCAATGATGTCTATGACCCATATAGCTATCGCTGGTCGAGAACCGTGACCTACATATTACAGAGCAAAGTATTTCCCCTGACAACTTAATGCAAGCAAGATATATACCAATCTCTGCTAAAATGACAACGCATGTCAAAAATCCGGTACGAGAAAGCCGAAAACGTCACCTTAGACGCTATTCGCCGGATAGGAAGCTCCCGTAGCTAGCCGGACTGTTAGCTAGCTTTGCATCGTAGCTGAGCAGATACCTTCGACTAGCGCTTGGTATCTCGCTAGCTGGTCATCACGGCGTAGAAACCGATGCAGGAACATCCCATAAAGGCTATTCCTTCTGTTGCTAAGATGAAATGTCATCAGCCGGGTCGTTTACTTCAGGCCAGCTGAGCCTTTCGTCGCTTTTATATAGCGACACTCAGACCGAGCTGGGTAGCTTGGAGGAGGAGGAGGAGGAGGAGGAGGAGCTGGCAGACCGGGGTGGGGGAGGGTTGTTGCTTTTCTCCCAGAGGTGTAAACAATGCTGCGGTGCTGTAGCCCACTAAACACCAATCACAGAAAAAAAAGTGCAGATACAGTCAACGAAGACTCAGACACCCACGATGATCACGTCAACTTGAATCCAGACATGCATTTTACTGCCTTTTAATACAGTAGTAACGAGGCGCTATGCACTATGCATCAAACACAGTCAATATGCACAGCCACAGAAAATGTGTCACCAACGTAGCTACAAATTACATGGCAATTTACCTGTTCAAGAATTACAAATCGGCATCCAGAGAAAGAACAAAGATCATATGAAGTAAAGAAGTTATGCACATTCAATGTCTGTAAGGAACAGAACCCAACCAATATATCTGGAAACTGACATCAGCTGACATTTGCTTATCACAGATCTATAGTGGATATGCCAAAATAAATTATTGTACATAAATTTGTACTGTATTTTCATGACTATTCTACCATTTTTTTTAAAAAAACATTCACATTATTTTTTGTCCTGTTTTTTTATAAAGTTACTCTGAATAATTTAGTCTCAAATTAATTTGTGAAATTCACAGGTCATAATATACTGTTAGCTTTATTTACTACTACTGCCATCTTTAACAATAGACTTAATCATTTAACTGTAATATGTCCTGCCTAAGTCCGGCAGTTGTCTTTTTAATCACCAAATTTGAGGGATCCTTGCTAAAAATTGTAAAAATTGTAATTTTTTAAAATGTAAATAACTAGTATCAGCAGCTGTATTATTATTATCAGATTTTTCTTACTATTATATATGTATATGAGTATTGGCCTCAGAAATCCACTATCAGTCAGGCTCTTGTCGAAAATATACACAAACAACTATTAGTTTGCTTTTATCAGCAATATAAAAGGATATATACATGAGGGCCCATCTAAAACAGCTGTTTCTATGTTACTGTAGGATGGATTTCTGTTTTACACAAAGCTGGACCTGACAAAGGCAAACTGGAGACTGTTTTTTTATAATAAATTAGAATTAAAAACTGAGATAAACCAAGTTGTTGAATGTCACAGCATAACTGAAGTCTTTCGGTCAATTTCCCAAACTGAAACAAACACTGATATCATGGAATAAAAATGATCTGAAAACAACAATGGCCTTTACAAAACCATGACAGCCTGTGTAAGTCAGTTTAGACTGGTGACAATGATGGCAAATGGAAACAGTTAACTGCAAAGCCATATAAATAAAAATACACATTATTTTGCTCTTTAATTTATGAGCAAAGCTTTCCTTATTGTCTTATCCATGGTTTTTTATGACTTTGACTCATCTAGTGTGGATCAGCGTCAGTTTTCCTATGTGGGAAATGAAATACATACAGTTGAGTGTGCGTTCCCTCAGTGACAGCAGCGGGTTCGTTCCTTATCGCTGCTGATAGAGCTAGAGGTCAAACAAAAGTTCAAAAGGGACAAGTCCTCATGATATCATGCGTGAGGCTGAACGAGAAGAGGTTTTCCTTGGCAGTCTCTCCTCGTCTGTGTCCACTTTTGGCAGTGGGTTAAGAAATCATCTGAAAATTTTAAAGCAGAAGAAGATACTGTAGATACACACAAATAGTGAAACTACATCCAGACCAATGTATCAGAGGAAAACTGGCCTCTAAATTGTGTGATGACTTTCAGATTTATGTATTGTGTGACTGAACATGCAGTGAGTGATAAGGCAGCGGTGATGCAAGCTGCAGTACTTCATTTTAGCCAATAGGGGGCAGAAAAATCTACAAAATAAGTTTACAGACACACAGCCCTGACATACTGTAGGCATGTTGTGGCTAACATGTAAGCAAACATTACCTAATACTGTGTGATTCTGGCCGATTGGTTAGTCTAAGTCCACCATCTGCTCTCCTTTTAGCTCTGTTTTGGTCTCCACCAAATCCGGAGAAAATATCTGGCTCTTTAGTTTGCTATAATTTAATTTTCTTCACCTACTTCTAAACTCTGTCTCACCTGGTTTGCTGCTGTCTATTCCGGTCCTGCCCTCTGTGTGTCCTCTTTCTCTGGTGCCCCTATTATCGAAACCCCCTTCTCCATCCCCACCCCCACCCATCCCACCCAGTATCCCCCCCTTACCCTCACAGCATGTTAGCTGTGGGGCTGGGGGGCGATNATCCCACCCAGTATCCCCCCCTTACCCTCACAGCATGTTAGCTGTGGGGCTGGGGGGCGATACTGGAGCAGTCAGTGACCAGCAGTCCCACTGTGCTAGCACTGGACACAGTAACAGCCACACTAGTTGTGCCCACAGGCCCTGCACTCGTTGGGTCAGGGGTGGGGTCAACCTGGTTGGCGTGGGTGCCCATGTGACCCTGGAGCTGCGTGGCCGTCTTGCACTGAACCCCACAAAGTTGGCAGAGCAGCACTCCACCAGCACCAGTCCCACCAAATCCACCCCGTGCCCCACCGCTCTCCTTCCACTCCTGACCGTGGTGCTTCTGAGCGTGGACCCGCAGGTAAGTGAGGGTGGTAAAACCTGAAAAAACAGAACGGACGAGAATATTCGGTGTGATCTTACCAAAAGAAGACTTAATTAGATTCAAACCATGTAGCATAACCACGCTGAAAAGCTGAAATAAATGGAGAAGTGCCTTAAAAGATCATACCGGCCATTTTGCATGTTTGAGCCTAATATGTTCAATTTTCATACATGTAATGTTACTGACAATCATTTCCCAAAGCATACGGTGAATTAAAAATGTTTTTCCTACCTTCCAGACCTCCATTGGTTTCAGTTCATTCTGCTATTAAAATCAACTTGTTGATACTTGAAATGTTCTTGGGATAGGTAATCCATCATCACCAACAAGACGTGTATTCAGGTTTTTTTTTAGAAGTTACGTAATTTAAGCATTTAAGCACAACAAAGAGCACAGAGTGAACGTACGTCTCCACTGGGGAATATAGTCCCAAAAGAAGACCTGCGTTTATCAAAACTTTTTAATTTTTGACCGTGACTTCATATGGCTGCATAACTATTAGCAGGCAAAACATTGATTAAGGTGGGTGTATCACTTAAATATTTGGTTTTGAAAAATTAAGAGATTTTGCAAAATATCAGGAAAGCTGAAATACGGTTTTATCCTTTCGTAAAATTGGGAAATGGTTGTCAGTAACGTAACATGTATGAAAACTGAATATGTTAGGTTTGAAGAGTTGTAGTTTAAAGGACCATACCGTCCATTTTTCATGTTCAAGTCGACTCTTCTTCTTCTCTAACAACTCAGTGCGACTTACTGCGGTTGCAGAGGTGGCAGGCGTGGTGCTGTGACTGGTTGTGGACCCTCATGTGGTCGGTGATGTAGGCAGCAGACAGTAGCTTCCCACAGATGTGACACGGCACCTTCTCCTCATGCCGGATCAGATGAGCACGAAGACGATCCCGTGTGGCAAATGCTGACGTGCACGTCTGTGTGAGACACGAAGACACACTTTGAGTGATACATGTACAGAAAGACAGACAAGAAGATGAAGATGGTGGCAACATAAGTCCAGTTTAGTTCTGATATCAACGTAGTGGTTGTCTATAGCGGAAGCCTAGCCTTTAATGTAAACTGATTTGAATGAAAACTGAGTGGACTGAACTCTGGCAAACATCTGGAAGTGGAAGTTACCGTGCACTTGAACGGTCTCTCTGTGGAGTGCACCTGTCGAACATGACTATTGAGATGGTCTGGCCTGAAAACATGAAGAAAACCAGCATAAAGCTTTATCTTAGATTTCTCAACAAATCTAACCTGGTGACACATAATGTAAGATTCAGTGTACAGGCTGACAATCTCTGCTACTGTCTCGAAAATTATGTGGTAATGACTTATTGACACTCAAATACTACATGAGACATTTGAATTTAATCTTGTTCTGTACCGGGAGAAGGCCTTGGCGCAGTGAGGACAGACGTAAGGTTTCTCCACACCACCTTGGTGTGAGCGCACATGATAGCTCATCCTATCTTTCCTCTTGAAACGCTGCTGGCATATTGGGCAGGAGTATGGCTTCTCATCCGAGTGGGACAGGCGGTGACGGTTTAGGTGGTAGACGTCTCTGAAGGCCTTTCCACAAGCCTCACAGGCATGGTTCTTTCTCACCTGGTTGGAGATGGGGTTAGGATTGGGATTTGGATTCTGTGGAGCAGAATCAGAGAAGTTAGAAAAGTTTGTCTAAGTATCTCAATGAACATTCCACAATTTAAATGCGTCTCAGCCAATGGCGGCATTTACCAGAAAAGTTCAGGCAATTTATTAATGAAATAGTTAATGAAACATATAAAAGAACCTCTAAGAAACTAAGGAAGAACGAGAAGGCAGATCTACTGATTGCTATTTCTCAGAAAACCCACCTGCTCCATGGAACCCATGACAACAACAGCAGCTTGGATGGTTTGAGGTTGCTCAACCATGGTTATAGTCGCCGGGGCGATGGACACAGAGACCGGCTGGCTCTCCTGACTGATAAGCTGACCGGGTTGGGGCAGGGTCTCCGGTGCAACTGAGACAGTTGGAGGAGGAGGGGCAGGCTGGGGGGGCAGGGTGAGGTGAAGCAGGGACAGAGGGACCATCTGCTTCTCCACTCGTCCTACCTTCCCTCCATCCTCCTTCTCACGGGCAGCTCGATCCTTCATTTTGATGCCTGTGTGCACTGACTGGTGCCGCCGCAGGTTGTAGCTGTTTTTGAACTCCTTGTTGCATGTCGCACAGATGTGAGCTGGACGGCTAGGTTTGGTGACTGGTTTTACTGGAAGACACAGCAAGAGGAACCATGTCAACCTCGCTTTTTCTTTTTAAATTTAGTGTTTTTAAACAATAATCCACAAAATTTCTGCATTTTATCTGACAGAATTATGACTGAGCCTGTGGGAAAAAAGTTTCAAATCAGACCATCTACTAGTTGTATGCAAAGAAGAGAAAGAGAAGAAAGAGGAAAAAAGAGAAGAAGAAAATCAACTACCATTTTCCCATATGGTGATTTCTAATTATTATAAATTATATAAAAAACACTGTAAGAGCTTTGACTGATTGTTCTTGAGCAGGTCACAGAAAGATTGAACTCAGAGGTGTTGCATTTATTTATTTTTTGGAAAATAATCTCCTTCCAACTCAGCACATTTCTGCTAGCAACGCTGGAGGGATTTTTTCCACATTTCATTGAAGTTCTGGTTTTGGTTAGATGACCAAAAAAAAAAAAAAAAAAAACCTCCACAACTGATATAATGTCATCATCTTTGTCCCAACAGGTTCCAGATAATCCTTTTTCATATATGGGAAGAGGTGAAAGTCTGAGGGGCCAAATCAGGTGAGTAGTAGATGCTATTTAAAGGACCATACCACCCATTTTGAATGTTTGAGCCTAATATATTCAATTTTCATACACACATAACGGTACTGACAAGCATTTCCCAAAGCATCCTACTGGAACAGTGAATTAAAAATGTTTTTCCTACGTTCCAGACCTCCATTGGTTTCAGTTCATTCTGCTATTAAAATCAACTTGTTGATACTGTAAACGTTCTTGGGATAGGTAATCCATCATCACCAACAAGACATGTATTCAGATTTTTTTAGAAGTTACGTAATTTTAGTGTTTAAATGCAATAAAAAGCATGGAGTGAATGTATGCCTCCACCGGGGAATATAGTCCCAAAAGAAGACCTGCGTTTATGGAAAAATTTAAAGGACCATGACTTCATAAGGCTGTGTAACTATTAGCAGGAGAAACATGGATTTTTAAGGTGTCTGTATTGGTTGAATATTTGATTTTGAAAGATTAAGAGGTTTTGCAAAATATCAGGAAAGTTGAAATACAGTTTTATCCTTTGGGAAATGACTGTCAGTAACGTAACATGTATGAAAATTGAATGCATTACGCTCAAACATGCAAAATGGCTGGTATGGTCCTTTAAAGCTACAATCACTGTGTTGGAGGCTCTGTCTAATAAAAGCCCCTGACCCTTTAAGATCCCCTCCCTCACCAGGTAAAGGCTCCTCGCTCAATGCAGCAGTGTCGACGGTGGATGGCGGTGGCACGATGTGCTCTGCTGGGGAGCTCTGAGCCGTGCCTGTCAGGTCGGGCAGAAGCTCAGACTGAAGAGGCGTCTCTTGCTGGCTCTGAGTCGGCGGCGTCTAAGAGAGTCAAAACGTTAAAATATCTATTCATACTCCTCATTCCACCATCTACATTTTCATGTGTTTAATTTAAAGATTGATGCCATGTTAGATTAGCCTAGCGGAGAGGGAAAGATTGCCTCTTGTGCTCCCAGCTGTTTTTTTGTTTCAGTGCTCCACACATGCTAACCCTATGTTTATCTGTCACACACAATACTACAAAATTATATTTGCAAGGGGATGCAGAGGTCTGACAGGACATTTCATTTCCAGATCGAATCCACTGGAGTTTGCTCTGCTCTCAGACTTTGCATTTAAAGGATTCAAAACTAAGACCATGCAACTTGGACGATACTGAGCAAATACTGCTTATTCAGAACCAGAGGCGCAGTTCTTCCAAATCCAGCGGGCTCTTCATTAGGTTAGATTAGATTCATGACTGTGACGTCACCTCACTGTTAAAACTTGTCCTTGACCTTACAGGTTTGCGACTGTGGCAAAAGATCCCACTAGGCATGAGTATAGGTACAAGATTAAACTAGGTATGTTTAGGTTAAGGTTAGAGATGACTGAGGTTAATTAAGGCTTTGTTGGATTTATAGGATCGATCTCTGCCCAAAACTATAAAGGGATACATAAGAATGCATTGGGACTCTAGACATCCAGGTCCTAAAACTTTATTGGGCTCTGATTTGATTCTGAAATTGTCATAAATAAACTTCCGTACCAGGGCTCGAAGGGTTTTAAGAAACTGACAGCCCTTTAAATTTAACAGGTTAGGTTAAAGTCTAATGATGATGGAGAAGATGTGCGAGTATGAGTGTCGACTTGTGATACCAGCTAACCTACCAGATGGAGAAAGCCAGGCCCAAAAGCAGACTTTGCCCTGACCCCTGTGTGACCTCCCCTGTCTTCTGCTCCACCCCTCTCCCNACCCTACCCCAAACCCCCACACAAAAATATCAAGACATCCCCATCCCCTCTCCTCCCCAACCTTCCAAATCCTCAAAAGCAGCTCCATATTTAACACTTACCTGGAAGAGGAAATTACTCCAGGAGGTATCCATCCTGCAACACAGCAAGGGCTAAAAACTAACCAGGCTGGGACCAAAAGAGGGGAGGGAGGAAGGGCAACGGAGCCCAGGAAGAAAAGCACCAGCTGCTGCTATGAAAACAAAATCTGAGGCCTGTATCGCAACTCCTCTGTGCCCGCTAGCTAATTTAACAAACTGTATAATGATCCTTGACGATATTTAGATTAACTAACAATTATCAGTGTGTACACTATTATGGGTTATGAATTAATATGGAAATCTCTTGGCAATATACAGGCACTGACGAGATGTTTTTGTAAATGCGACAAAATGGTTGGTATCATGCTTGCTTTGATGGTGCATTTTAATATAATTTGCTTATGTCTACTGTAACAAAAATTGGTGAAGTGCATGCAAAATAAAGATTATTTTTATACAGAAGTAGTTGAGTAGGATGTAGTCGGAACGTAAAATCATAGTCAGCAGCTGTTGAGGAGTCTTTTATTTTCGATAGCTCCGAAAAGGCCAAAACGACGGATCCCAAGCCTCGGCGTTGCGTACAACTCGTCCCATAACTAGAGAGCTCCTGGTCGGCCGCGGTCCATGGCTCCGCCTCGGTGTTTCAATCGACAGGATGACATCTTTCTCTTTTTTTTAAATCCTCTCCCTCTCTCGCCCTCCCTCCCTCTCTGTCTTTCTTCCTTTTCTTTTTTTATCTCTTCTTCACCCCCTCTGTCCCTCTCTGCTTTAAAGGGAAAGTATTTTGTGTATGCACCCTCCTTGCGGACCCCGTCTCCTCTCGTACCGTCCCTCTCGCCCCCGCCGCCACTTCTCGGTAGGCCGACAAATAATGAAATCCGACGGTTATACCAGCACGTCAGCAGTCAATTCCACATTTCACCGGAACGAAAAACACACCGATTCTCTCAGAAACGAGCCCGTTAGCCGGATCGTGTTCACTAGACGTGTCAAACTCTTGGCTAAAATGGTGTCGGGTTTAGCTAAAACAATGCTTTATCCCCTCGACATCTTAAAGGTAACGATGCGCGCAAGTGCAACAGCTGGATCTAAAAATATAACCTCAGTGCATGAAGTTCAATTCTTCAACGAGCCTGACACAGTGACACACCAGACTCCATTCAAGAAATCTAACATTTGGTCTCAGATTAAAGCTAAATGCCATTTAAACATCAATCTATCACCTTTAACAATTCATTAGGAATCACTAGGTAATTCGGCATCCCTCAAATACACAAAGCAACTTTTAATGATTGTAAAATGACAACTTTTAATGCTGGTCTCTGTTATTCCATGCTTGTTTTCCTCTTCTTACTCTCGTAGTTACTACAAAGGGCATTGCGAATAAATTCTAAAAAAAAAAAAAAAAAAAAAAGTGGAATAAAAGAGAATATGTGAAAATGGGAAATTTGCTTAATAAAACATGTTATAGGAAAATTCTAGGATGACATTTTAACTTAGTGACTATTTTCCATTTAAATTGATTAGTACCAGGGTACTAATCACTAATAATATGTGGTGCATCTCTGGCATAATTTAACTCAAAATAAGCATAATTAATGCCATTATTTCCACCTGTGCTTTTCCTGCTATTACAAATAAAAATATCTGCTTTTTGAGAAAAGTATATTTTCTGATAAAGGACCATACCAATGATTTTTCCTGTTTAAGTCCAATAAATACAATCCGCATACAGTAAATGATACTGCCAACCACTTTCTAAATACTACTGGAGCGGTAAATATTATAATTGTTTTTTCTACCTTTCAGATTGCCATTGCTTTCAGTTCATTTTTAAAATCAACCTATAGAGATTTGACTCGCTTGAGATGAGTAATCAATCATCAATCAGTCAATCATCATTTATGTGTCTTTATTTTGTAGCTCTCACAGGCACAAAATAACCATTATTTAACAATTATAAATATGATGCTACAATATGTTTAGCTGCAGCCTGTTGGTAAATGTAATAGATGTTAATACATTCTAGGAAATTCTTTCCACCAAAATCAAGAAAAGTGAGGAGAATAATTATATTTTCACACTTTACCACACACACATTCTGCATTGAACCCTTGCATTACAGTATTAAGACCATCAGCAGCACAAAGAAAATACAGTGACAGAAAAGCTTTTTATAACAAAACACCACAAATTCTTGAATACTTTGAGGTAAACTATGCTTTACGACCCGCGCGACTTTCGCTTTGATTCTACTCTAAGTGCTGCAGACTGGAATTAAAAAAATTAAAAACACACTAACAAAAACAAAATCAGTAACATTTCAAATATGCATTAAATGATCAGCCTCCTTGTAGTGCCACAATTACCCATTAAATCACACAAATATATTAAGAATCTCAAAAAATGAAGAATAAGAATGGCAGAAATGGAGGGATGGATGTCACAAGGAATATATTTCCCATCGCAACGTCCTCCTTAGCAATTAAGTCAAAGTCTTTGTGATATACAGTAATGTCAGTTTGTGAAGTGTGTTAGTAGGTAGACAAGGATGGAAATGATGTCAGTGGAGATGATGGTTTTTATTTTTTTGTCCGTTGTTGATTTAAGAGATACGTTTGGAGAGTTTTTGTGTTCAGTAAACGTGGTCAAAGTAAAGGTGGATTCTCCTTTAAAGTCAAGGCTTATAAGAGTCATTAGAACAAAATTATCTAAGAAAAGTTAAGAACTGTTCATTTTACTGTAAAGTCTCCAGTGAAAGAGCTTTAGATACACAGTGTGATGCACAGAGGACTTTAAAGTGAAAAGTCAGATAATGTGAGTCACAAATTTGTGTAAGATTTATAATCTTTCTATAATCTTTATAAGATTTTATTTTTAAAGGTATTTGTATCATTTCCTCTAAAATATATACTTTATCATGATTTCTGCCATATTGGGTGTTTGGACGTCCAATATGGCGTTTACAATATTTAGCATTAATAGTTTTTCAACTTTGTTTTTCTCAAAAAACGACATTCTGAGGTTTTGTTTTTGTTTTTTTTTTGTTTTTTTTTTACTTTTACGGATATTTACCAGATTTTGCCACTGATGAACATTTGCTTAATAGAACCGAAGGTCGCTTTAGTTTGATAGTCTTGTCTTGTCAGCATATTCAGACACCAGATGAGGATTAAATCGACGCTGTCGTGGCTCTCAGAAAAAAAGGCAGCGTTACACAGAATCAAACTAAAGTTTGACTTTTTCTGTGGACACTTTCTGAGCTGTAATGATTTATTTTACAAGTATCAGTGAGTATTTTTTTCTTTCATGACTGTTAAAAGACATTAAGGGTGGAAATTATTAAATGGTAACTTGTCTTATTGCTTATGTTGAAGTTTTTTGGGACTTGGCAAAACAGGAAGTAAAGATCACATTGAAAGGTTCAACACATCATAAACTAGAAAAATAAATAGCTAAAGCACAGGAAAAAAATTATGATTGCTTTTAAACTTACAAGTGCCTGGATGGGAATTTTAACACTGTGATTTTTGGTCATTTCTTTCTTTCTTTNTTTAAACTTACAAGTGCCTGGATGGGAATTTTAACACTGTGATTTTTGGTCATTTCTTTCTTTCTTTCTTTTTTTCCCCGAGACTGAGCCAATGTGCTTAAAAAAAAACGAATAATGTGCACGCTGCCTGTCATGCCGTCTTTGAGTCGCCTACGTTCACGTCAAGTCCACACAGTCCACCGTTTTCCTTACAAAATAAAACGAGGATGGATGCGGTGCTGAGGTCTGCGCTCTCACTGGGTCTTGGCTGCCGCTTTTTCTCGCTCGGCAGCGTCCATGGCAGCCATGTTCTGAGAGGCTGTGATGAGGTGCACGACGCTGATGCCCGACTTCAGCAGGCAGATGATGCCACAGAGTCCCAGCAGCCAGTACAGCCAGGCTGCAGCAGCAAGTGCAGACACACACAAACGCACAGAGGTTTCAATATTATAAAGAAAAAAGAAACATGCACACATGCAGTGCTGTTTCATAAGACTCCATGCAAATAAGCATGATGCTTATTTGCATGGAGTCTTATTAAAAAGTATCTTGGGGCCTTGAGAAGAATTTGATTTGAACCCCCTCCAGTCACATGAACGTAAATTAAACAAGTGTAAATAGAAAACTGTTTTTTAAAAACATAAGAATATTTAAAATATGACATTATAAACGAGTAGAAGAACTATACTTTTGTTGTTTTGAAGCCCCTTAGCGGCTAATTAGCTTGTTTATGACTGAGGATGCTCAGGATTATCATATCTCATGAGTACAGTGGCCTATATATCTCCTCCACATTGTTGTTAAAAATATGTTTTAAAAATTGAATTCAAGACATTTTAAGAGGTTTTACGGTGCAGAATAGGGACATTGGCGGGAATAATCATCAGCATGAAGAAACTTACCAACGGGTTCTTCGATGTGATACAGAATGTAGAGGAGGGAGAAGAAAAGCTCGTTTCCCATACACATGACAAACAGAACCAACTGCAGGGGACAGACGAGACAAAAATACAAAGACAGAAAAATAGACAATAAGAGACAAAAATACAGACAGAAAGAAAATAGAGACGGTTAATTTCCTTCACTTTTCACTCAATATTTTGCAGGAATTATTATTCAGATCAACAGATTTTTGTACAACTTTGTTTTCAAGATAACTAGACGTGCGTGTGTGTGTGTGTGTGTGTGTGTGTAAGTGAGACAGAGCCCTCACCTTAGACGTGTAGTAGACGCGTAGGATGGGGTTTCCAGAGAGGTCGATGGTCTTGTGACTGCTTGATCCCTTTACTGTGGAGCTGAAGAATAAAAAAGAGACATAAAAGCTGTTTAGAGCAGCAAACCACTGAATTTAAATGATGCTGATGATAGTGATTAATTAATTTGTTATTATTATTAATTACTAACGACAGCAAAGCATTGCTGTTGGTTGAATTGAATTATGACTGTGTTATAATTTCTGTAATTTTTCCTTAATTATCTGTCAATCTATATTAATCTTCATATTTGAGCCTTGTAAATATTCTTTTATAATATTCAAATTTTATGAAATGTTGAAAGAGAGAATCTTAAATAATAAGTTATTTATGTAACATAAATGTAAAATGAAAAGGAACATGGAGGATAATGATACACCAGCCCAGTTAAATCTAACTTCTGATGATACTTTGGATCTCACAGACAATCCTTAGATTAAAGGACCATACCACTATTTTGCATGTTTGAGCCTAATATATTCAATTTTCATACATGTAACAAAACTGATAATCAGTTCCCAAAGCATACTACTGGAACAGTGAATTAAAAATGTTTTTCCTACCTTCCAGACCTCCATTGGTTTCAGTTCATTCTGCTATTAAAATCAACTTGTTGATACTGTAAACGTTCTTGGGATAGGTAATCCATCATCACCAACAAGACGTGTATTTTTTTTATTTTTTATAGAAGTTATGTAATTTTAGCGTTTAAGCACAATAAAAAGCGGGAGTGAATGCGTTTATGGAAAAATTTTAATGACTGTGACTTCATAATTTTGCGTAACTATTAGCAGATGAAACATGGCTTTTTAAGGTGGGTGTATTGCTTCAATATTTGATTTTGAAAGATTAAGAAACTTTGCAAAACATCAGGAAATCTGAAATATGGTTTTATCCTTTGGGAAATGATTGTCAGTAATGTTACATGTATGAAAATTGAATATATTAGGCTCAAACATGCAAAATGGTTGTATGGTCCTTTAACTTGATATGAACGCAAATATTGTATTTCTGTTAAAGACAAGGTGAAGTTGCATCAGTTACCTGTGCAGATGCAGCCAATGACTGCCGATGTCCAGACACATGCTGAGCTGGAACAGGAAGGTGTAAGACGGGTAGAGCAGCGACAGGTTCACCAGCAGACACATGGTGGCACAGCGGTCTGTCAGCATGTCCAGCATGGCTCCAAACTTGGTGCCTTCACAAAACACCAGAAGTCACAGGAAGTCAAAAAAGGCTCATTCAGGTTTTTTGTTGGAAAAATGTACTTTCATTGATCTTATTTTGGTGAGTCTGAGGGACTCTAGTGAAAAATAAGCAGCCCATTTATGTTTCCTCCTCATCTTCCTCTTTATTTCCTGTTCTATTTTAGCTGCCTTCACTGCACAGTTCATTTCTGTAAACTGCAGTGAAACAAGTGAGCTTTTGGGTGCATGCAGACATCAAATCTGAGTAGAAATTAATCAAAATCAATCTACAAGTAAATCAGCACCAGTGATCTTAGCTGCTCTCTAGCCAAAGAAAAGCGGGAAAATCTGAAAATTTGTTATTGCGAAGGTTGGAATAAGACCTGGCTGTTTTTCACTAATTTTTTAATATTGAGTTACAGGAACATCATACAAAAGTCATATACAATTTTATACATAGAAAAATCTAAGCTTTCTTTTTTAAATATAATTTTATAAAACTAAAATTTATTGTGACATTTATGTTTGATGCTGATGATGTACTTAATATGCTGAACGTAGGTAAGGAAGGAATCTGCTTTTTTTTTTTTTTANTTTTTTTTTTTTTGATACTCTGCAGCATCAAAGTTTTTCACTTGGTACCAAAAAATATTGTTTGTAGATACTCAGCCTCACTTAAAGCCCACAGTATCTCATCAGATATAATACAGATATTTACTCTGATTGAGCGCCCGGGCAGCATGGCCGTCAAATGCGTCCAGCAGAGCGCTGAGGATGTAGCAGAAGATAGCAGGCCATGGACAGCACGGCATCAGGTAAAACGACAGCAGGGCCAAAAAGATACGAGCATAACCTGCAGGAAGAGATGAAAATGGTTTAACTAAAGTTTTCTTTTAGATAAACATTAGACTGCATGCTTCTGTGGGCTACTTTAAAGGACCATACCACCCCTTTTTGCATGTTTGAGCCTAACATATTCAATTTTCACACATGTAACGTTACTGACAGTCATTTCCCAAAGCATACTATTGAAACGGTGAATTAAAAATGTTTTTCCTACCTTCCAGACCTCCATTGGTTTCAGTTCATTCTGCTATTAAAATCAACTTGNGTAATTTTAGCATTTAAACACAATAAAAAGCATGGAGTAAATGTATGCCTCCACCGGGGAATATAGTCCCATTGCATTTATCAAAAAATTTAAATGACCATGACTTCATAAGAATGCGTAACTATTAGCAGGCAGAACATTGATTTTTAAGGTGGGTGTATCGCTTGAATATGTGACTTTGCAATATTAAGAGATTTTGCAAAATATCAAAAGCTGAAATACGGTTTTATCCTTTAGTAAATGATTGCCAGTAAAGTTATGTGTATGAAAATTGTATATTAGGCTCAAACATGCAAAATGGATGAAATGGTCCTTTAACCTTAAAAACCAACAGAAAACATTCTCTGGCTGGTTTTACACGTTTTTAGCTCTTGTATGCAGAAAAACTTTCCCACTGCTCACTTATGGAACAGAACATAATCTGAGAGTTTTTCAGAGAGATATACAGTACATTTACTCATGTGCTTTGATTATTTACACCTTTACAGCACTTATTATTAATGATCATATTCTTTATTCATTAATCTAGTAATCCCCCCAAATTTAGACTTTAGTCTGTATATGTAAGAAAAAAAACAAAATGACAAAAGCCCCAGAGCCCACAGTAACGACTGAAAACTGCATTGCATTTGAGAAGCTGTAAACAGCAAATGTTTGGTATTTTCGTTTGATAAATTACTTACAATAATAACGGATTATAACATTAATGATTTTCTGTGGATCAACTAACATGTTAATGGACTTCATCACTTCAGGAAAGTTTATGAAATTAAGTTTTCTGATGACTTGCAAGGCATTTGTCAGTTTTATGACATTTTACACTGATCGATTAATCAGTTATGAAAACACATAAATTATATGATCATGAAAACAAAAATAAGCTGCAGCCAATTTGTGACGACAATTTGTCTAATTTTAGCACTTCCAGGATTTCTCGTTTAAACAGTTATTAAATCAATCACATTATCGCCAGACAGACAGACAGACAGACAGACACGTCGCTATTTGTATTAGCTAAATGACAGCTACATAGCTACACAGACACACCGGAAAAACTCACCGATTAAATTGGGAACGAAGAGAAAAATATTTTCCTGCGCCATCTGTGAGCTTTGTTGTGACTTTTCTTTCAGGAAATCGTCTTCTTGTATGTTAAAAATGTAATAACTCGGTAAAACCGACAGACAGAATCCACTTTAATGGCTAAGCACCAGCGTTAGCTTTAATTTCTTTCGGTTTACTTGGAATGATGACTTCCGTACCTGCAGCAGTGTTCAGTGACTGTTTCCGCCAATCATAATCAAGAACAAGACTTCCGCAGAGTTTTTCAGATTAAAAGCGCCATCTCTACAATCCACTGGATTTGATTTCATAAACGTTTGGTTAGAGTGTATATATAGTGCAGTATATCTGTGGACATTTAAACAGACAAAAACTTAGAAACGTTTACATATGTTGATCAAATATTCTCTTTAGCTTCATAGCCTGTCAAACAAAACAATACTTTTATTATGAAAACAAAACCTTATTACCAGTGTTTCCTGTTTCGTTCCTGTTTGATGTAACTCAGCGAACCTTTGAAAATCGTTTAAACTTTTTTTTAAATTTTATTTTGTACATATATATATATATACATAGATATTATTTTATTGCAAGGTGTTTTCGCATGTAAGTGACAACTGCACATTTCCGGTTGGGCGATTACGTTACCGTGACGCAAGTCGGAGTGACGCTCCTCCCCTTTAATTTCCCTCAGAAACAGATTGAGTTTATTTTTAGGCTCATCATTATGTCAGATTCCATTTTGAAACCATTAATACCCGTCGTGGGCCTTTGCTGCTCTGCATGCACTCATTTAATAAATTACACCATGGCACATAACACCCAAGGTCATATGAAAATTAAAAGACTAATTACTGATTTTTGACCATATTAATTTTACGGTAGATTCACACTGGCTACATAATTGAAGAATGGGTAATAGATGATAATCATCTTTTGAGGTCTTCAAATGATCAAATGAATTAAAAACTGTAAACTGCTGTAAAGAAACCTTTAACAGCATCAGAAAACATCAATGACAATTTAATTATTTGTCAAATATGTGTAGTAACTATATGAAGTCTCAGGTATCAGTCATATCTTAGTGTCAGGATGTCAGAATTGGCAACATAACACAACATACTGTAACATAAAAGAACATAAATACTTAAAAGAAACTAAAATATGGTTTTGTTTTGGAAAATGGTTAGCAAGTATTTCATGGGCTCAAATATGCAAAATCGCCAGTATGGTCCTTTACATCCTAAACCAATCCAAGTATAGTTCAGATTCACTCAACTTCCCAAGATCCCAAACATGCCAAAGAAACAAAGTTTGCCAGCCTGAATTTTTGGGATAATATTGATGTAGAAGAAACCTAGAATATGTTAAATTGTTGTTGAATATTTGACTCAGCGCCGTCAGACTGCAGCTTCAACTGAAGACGTGTTCCTGCCAGCAGAGTTTAACTTAGGTCACATTATGCTCAAGGTGTGTACATGTCATCATTCAACAGCCTTTTTTAGCTGGTTTATGTCTTCCGCTAACAAAATATGTGTCCTGATACTTTGCAATGGTGACCTTTGACCCTCTAATGCAAAGGTAGTACAATAATTAATGGAAATGCTATCAATAGTAAATGGTTTAAGTTTGAGCCTGATTTCATTTCTATGTAAGAAAATAAAGGTGTGTTTTGCTGCTATGTCCTCATAACTCACATAACTAGTTTGCATTTACATAACCCCAGCCAAGCTACACCCGAACACAAAAATCACAAAGACAACGGCACAAGCTCTTTTTTGTTCATTTATTTCTCCAAAATTATTTTTTTTGTTACGTTTCTGTACAACTCTTTTACGACACATCTCCTTCTATCTCACATTGAACCTAAACATTTTCACCTGGCCTCTTTCTGAAAAAAGTTTTCTATCAATCCACGTCTCTTCATGTCCATCAGACGTACACCACCACTCTCCACACGTATACAAACAGATTCACTCCTGTGTTCATCATCATCATCATCATCCTCCTCACAGCTGTGCTAACAGGGTGGTTGGAGTTTGGTTGCTGTTTTTGGAGGCTGAGAAAGATCAAGCTGCATGAGCTAATTTGTCACGAAAATGGCAGCATGAAGTAAAGAGTGTGAAAATTTGGGAAATCCTTCTGTTTTTGTGTGTGTGTGTGTGTGTGTCACCAAGAATGTGACAAGACAATTGATATAAGTTTAATCTCTGCTTATGTAGTGCACAGATATGTAGATTTGGGTTGTTTTTAGCCTAGTTTAGCACAAAGCTGAGCGATGTTCAAGGTGGAAAAAATAAACTGTCAAACAAACCCAAAGCTGCCTTATTTATACGTCATATCTTAGTCTCCAATAACGCGTCATCTCAGACTGTGGATATGTTCACTGCATGCTTCTGTGACTTAAATTTTAATATTGGTCATGAAATAAAAATCTTTAACTGGTAATGTCATGTTAAGATACGTGTGAATACAAGCTTCACGTTAGGTGAAAACCTTTGGTTTTTTTTTTTTTTTGGATGGAGCTGGGCTAGAAGTTTCCCTCTGCTTCCAGTCTTTATGCTAAGCTAGGCTAAAACAAACAACATCTGTACAGGACACCAGCATTAAATTAATATCAGTCTTCTGTTTTGTCTGTATAAGATAGAATACAAGCAAATTTCCCAAAATGTTAGACCGTTCAACATGTCAGGACTGCAAAAAATGTTTGGAGGAAGAAGATCTACCAACACTGGCAAAAGAATTGTGGATGACTCTACAGCCCCATCTTTACACTGATTATTAGTATTTTTATTCACTCTTACCCAGCTTTAATTGGCAAAATAATACTAGGAAGGAATGGACAGCATTAAAATCATGCATTAAAAATGATAACTGGCAATGTAAAATCTCAAAGTTCTGAGGTTGTTTTGAGGCGTTTAGGGGGAAAATGGAGCATTGGACGGGAAAAAGCCTCGTCAGCCAGCACAGTCCACCCCCAGCCTGACACACACTTCCATCAATAAAACAAAGCAAAAGTTTGGGTGACTTATTTTCACCCAATGCGAGTGTTTCCCCATGGAATAAGAATCCAGCATGTCATGTAGTCATGTGTCAGTTATGGGGAAATTATTAGAAAAAATCTATAACCTTTATGTGAAGACTGACATGGACGTTGACAGTTTGTCTCCTTGGTTTCATTCACCTCTCGTCAACATTTGCACAAACATGGAAGGATGAAACGAGTTTAGTAGAAGCTAAGTCTGTACACAAGAACCCAAACATTTCCACCCAAACATTCTTTTACTATCAGTGCAAATGAGGTAGACATGACAACTAAAGACAGCATCAGATCACATTGAAATCAGCTTTCTCCAACAGCGGTGCTGGTCATGTTGGAAGGGAGGAGAAAAGGTAAACGGAGAGGAGCGAGGAGTTGCCTGTACAAAACGTAACAGAAAATGAAGAAACTCTTCATCGTCTTCCCCCGTCATGACCGATGACACCCTTGGAGAAAGTGAACACGTTGCAGATGATTTTTCTACCCATTCGGACTGTGCAAAATGAAATGATAAGGTGTAGATTTCAAAGCGGGGTTTGGGGTTACGGAGCTTTGGGAATCTGTGGTAATGCAGCACTGAGATTCTTCACACAGTGACTGAGAAGCAGAGTGTGAAATAAAATCAACTTAAAAACATGGCACCAAATGTTCTGAATGAATCGTCGTCTGGAAATGCATCTATTCAGCTGAACTGAATAAACCATTTAATACTGGCTCAAAAAAAAAACAAACACAAAAGTAAAATTCAATCCAGTCCGGTAGACTCCCACCCTGAGACCCTGACAGGAATGCTGGGAAAGGTAGTCCTTTTGCCTTCCTTGAAAACCTTAACGATATTTTTTTGTATAGCTCTATCACAGTAACATTGCGCTTATTCCCCACCTAGTGGTCAAAATTGGCAATACATAAAAAAAGAAACTTAAAAATTAGCATACAACATAAATATTACAACCGCAGTAGTAGTAATAATAATGATAGCATCTATTTGTCTGCATCTATTACAAATTCGTATAACTCAAGTGACAAAATAATCATTATTATTACTCTAACAGTTTCAAAGTTAGTGCTTATATGTACACTTGTAAGTACAAGTCAAAAGTGTTTGGACAGTGAACAATCTTCAGTATACCTGCTACATTTACACAGGTATCTTACACTTATACGCATTTATATAAATAGGTAGTGTGCATGTTATTCATACAAATGCTGTCTGTACACAAGTTCCATGCACCGAATTGTACTATTTTGTAATGCACATTATATCTTATCTACAGATGCAGACAAAATGTGGGGAATGAGTTCTAGGTGTAAGTAAACGGTCATCGACGTACACGCAGACACACAAACTCCACTTTCAGCAAGTTTGCACGCAGTTTAGTGCTCGGCTCACTCAAAACAACTCTGTGGCAGCATCCCTTTAAAAGCCTTAAAGGGCAGTGGTAGAGTTGTCTTGGGTCAGCCCAAAAAAAAAAAAAAAAAAAAAAAAAAAAAGATGGCAGTGTTTTTCTAATTGTCATATTTAGAATATTAAATCGCTACAAAGTAATGTGTTTTCAAGAAACCCGCCCTTGGTTGACTCCTGTGTTGTCTTAAGCCCCGCCCCCTCCCTCTGAATGGTATGAAACACTGAATAATCAAAAACTGCTTTTACAATTTTAGCGTTATTTACATAGTTACAGTGGTTCTTAAAGCACCGCTAGCTCCACAGCTGTCGCCCAGCTCCAATCTCACACAACTTTCCAAAGCTAAAAACATCTTTAAAACCTGTTTATCGCCTCAACAGCTGCTCTCTAATGCTTTTTACCCAACATCCTCTGCTCTATACTCAAAGTCTTCTGGTCCAACTGGCGACTTTTTTTTTTTTTTTTTANTTTTTTTTTTTTTTTTAACCATCTCACTAGAAAGCCTATACTGTGCAATGAATTCAAAGTGTTGAACAAATCTAGTCAGCTTTCAAGTTTTGATTTCTGGATGTTGCTGGATTAGACTCGTTCACTTTGCGACGCGGCTCATTTTCACCTCCAGACATGCTTATTTGTGCCTTCTGCGCTCTGCTTTTAGCAACTTTTTTTTTTTTTTTTTNTTTTTTTTTTTTTTTTGGATTGTTTTGTTTCAACACTGTTCCTGTGCAAAGCATCTCACCTCCTCAAAGAGTGGGAGAGGTCAACCCACCCAGCGGTAACGCAGGGCCGGTCAGGTCTCAATACTCCCACTGATCTAAGTGTGTCTGTATAATAACAATTCTGCTGCTTGTTAGAAACTGGGCAGCTGTTCAACTTCCTAAAAAAATTTGTCTTCCTATACTTGTGCAACAAACTCAAGCATACTGTAAAAAATTTTTAAAGGGGGGGGCGTTTTTGTTTTTTTTTTCAATTATCAATACGCCTGCTTCAGTTAAGAGAACTGCTATAAAGTAAAAACTTAACGCATGGTTCTCTTTCAGGGGCCTAATTCTACTTCTGAACTCAGAATCTCAAACAGCTTTAGTTCTCATGTTGAGAAGCAGATCCATGTGGACGGGACATGGAGGAGAGGAAAACCCAGAGCAGCTTTCATGAGTAGGAGAGGTGGGAGCCGTTGGAGATGTGGGAGGTGACCGATGTGCTCCGACTGAGCCCTCCGTCGCTCCCGCCGCCACCGCCGCCTGGCCCGCCGGAGGCCGTCCTCCGCAGCGGCTGTGGGCTGTTCCTGAGGGCCATCAGACTGGGGCCCCTAACACCCAGGCCTCCGTAACCTCCTTGAGATGAGGAGGAAGAAGAGGCAGAAGAAGGAGGGGAGGAGGAGGAGAGGGAGATGGGGGGAGGCGGAGGCGGTGGTGGCAGGAGTGCCAGGGACTGAGAGGAAGCATGGGAGGAGAGGTGATGGGCCTGGGAGTGATGGATGTAATGGCCCCCTCCGCCCACCCACTCTCTGGCCCTGTCGCGGTCCCTGATGTCATGGCTGTCACGGTAGAGCTGCGGCGTGCTCTGGTGGTGTTGGTAGTGCTGGGGGAGGTAGTGTTGCTGGTGGTGAGAGGAAGAGGATGAGGTGGAGGAGGAGGAAGTTGAAGAATGGCCCCTGCTGCTCTTGTTCAGCTCACTGTCCCTCCCAAGGCCATGGGAGGAGGCCACGGACTCCGCACAACTGAAGGCTCCTCCGCTGTGGTTTTGGCTACGCCAGGACGAAGGCGCCACTGAGTTCTGCACGCTGTGGCTCCAGTGGCTGCCTGAGCGGGGGACAGGACGGGATGGCCAGCCGCTGGAGCCCGAGGAGGGGCTGGGGGTCGGGTAGCCCTGGTTGTAGGCCTCGGCTGGAATGCCGGTCAGCGCCATGTTGCTGAAGCCAAGCCGCATGCTCTCTGAGTCGAAAGCCTCGATCTCATGAGCCTGGCGCTCCAGCAAAGTCCTGATTCGCTCTGATCGCTCATTCTGAAGAGAGAGCATCTCCTCCTCAATCTGACAGGAGAAACACATTTAAAATGCTTTTAAAGCGCTTTTCAAATTAACAGTTATACTTGATCTAAAGTGATCTCCTTTCTCTTGGCTCTCTTGGTGCCTTTCGCTCACAAACTACAGGCAGGGCAAGGATCGAGCATGGGGAATCATTAAGGATTGGACCTGAACACACAGATATGGACATTTCACGTCCACACTTCAATGATGATGAGTCCTTCATCATCAGTTCCATCTGCTGTTTATCAGTGAATTAGTTCCTGAAGCAATTCTGTTGCAGTTTGTTTTGTTTTTTTAATTTAACTCATTTAATTCAGCAGCAATCTCCATTCTGACTTTTCAGTCAATCTGGGTATATTTTTGTTGGAAGAACTTGATTCACTTCTTCATTATTCCCAAGCAGAAATGCAAACTAACAGGTCTCAGCACCCCCGCTGGAGGGAGTGTGGATCATGCTCATATATTTTGGCTTTGCCCAACCAGCCAACCCTTCTGGGAAGAAGTAAGCCACCTAACCTCTGAGATCCTTTGAAAATTAATATCACATTCCTTTCTTTTTATTTGGGAAACATCCCTAAAGGTCTTAGTAAAAGTGACGCATATCTTCTCAAGATTTTTATGGCCATAAGTTAAAAAAAAACATTACCAAATGCTGGCTTCAGAAGAACCCCCCACCATCAGCCTCTTCACAAATATAGTAAATTCTGTACACTCAATAGAGAAAATGACTTTTACTGTCAGACTTCAGAAAGCTGAAGGTGCTAAATACTGGGAGAAAGGATTTCTACAACCAGCTGGAGTGTTAATACTGAATATTCCTGACTTTTTCAATGACAAAGGCCTGAGCTGTATGATAAACCACAGGTACTCAAACACAAATCTTAAAGATCCACAAAAAACTTTTTCAAGAAGACAAAGGTCTGTTTTTTTACCAGGAATTTAAGGTGTTGAGCAGGGACAGGGCAAAGCGGTGAATTTTGACTCGTTGCATCGCAGTGATGTCTCCCAGATAATACATATGGAAAGTATAGTTTGCTCAGAGACTGGAGAAAGTTGTGGCTCGGTCCGGAGTCTGGATTTTGAGGATGACTGTGATAAACTGCACCCGGATGGACATTCTTTGATTGCTCTGATTGAACTGATTATTCCCCAGACCGCTTGTTGTTGTTTGGTTTTCACTGTTTGTGTATATATATATATATATATGTGTTGAAAGGAACTCTTTAAAAATATAAGTTAAAAAAAAACAACTAAATCTGAGTGTAATGCCTGGATAGAATTTTCATTTAATAAACTGCACTAAGTTTTTATTTTTGCTGTGCTTAGAAGGTGAAACAGACTTGTCCTATGCTGATAATGCTGCCAGTCTGGCCTGGCTCGTAGCTCGTACCCTCTGCTCCAGCAGCGCTCTGCGAATGGAAACCCTCTGCTCCAGATCCTTGACCTCTCGCTCATGCTGTGTGTCGGTGTGGATCTTGATTTTGCTCTGGTAGGCGTTCAGCAGCTCCAGCTCCTGCTGCAGCTGCATCCGCAGAACCTGGTACTCCGCCTCCTGGGTTTCATCCAGTCGCAGCTGTCAGGAAAACAAAACAGGAAAAATGCCGATATCAGTAGAGCGAAATCTGCTGAGAGCACCGAGGCTAAAAATCACTGATGTGGTGTTATTATCAAAACAGCAGATTTTCATAGGTTCACTGCAACTATCAAAAATATCAAATCAATTTTTAGTATGCAAGTTATATGGAAATCTTCACTGCACTGCCTGTTTGTAATTCTGATGGTCAGCACCTGGCTTCCTCAACTGTTTCACCATTCCTATTGTCTAGTATTTGGTGAAATTTAAACCATAACCGTATATATTGGTCTTGTTTTGAAAATAGTAAAACAGCATGAATTCAGCACCTGTGTTTTGCTGAGATCAGAAACAATTTTTGTCAAGCTGTATTTAAACCTGCTATACGCTTATAGACTTAATCCAAACTAAATTAGTCATTAAATCTAAAGTTTGTCACTATCATCTGTTGCTCCAGAACTCACCAGCTTTACTGTTTTCTTCATGGCAGCTGCGTCTTTGTTATGAGGAGCACTAGAGGGAAACGCTAATGCAGGTGATGCTAATGCTAATGCTGTGATGGTGTGTACATGATTTTTTTTCTGGAATGGGTGTAGAAGGTGTGCGGAGGTTTCCTTGCCTTACTCACAGCCTGTGTGGACAGCATGTCGTTGATGGAGTGGTCGTACTGCTCGGCCAGGATGGCCAGCTTACGTGTTTGCTCCTCTTTGAGGCGTTTGAGGACAGCCTTGTGGTCGGTTTTGGGAGTACTCTCCAGCAGGTGGTTGCGCAGGGCTTTGTATTGACGAGTTTGGATCTTACAAGTTTCCTGGAACTGACGTTTGATCTGTAGCTCCTTGGACTGGAAAAAAGATTTTGTAGTAAACAATTTTTTTATCAGTTAGACATGACATTTATAATGGTCACAATAACAAGGGAAGACTGTGGGAACAACAGGGTCGGGCCGACACAGAACTACCATAAGGAACACAAAGACACATACAGTTTATTTCCCAATTACAAGGCTGGGAACTTGTAAATTCATAATCCAGCATCAAAAAAATATATATAACACAATGACATAATCTATTCGGTTTTATTACTAGTAATTTTAGTGACTGGACACCTGAAGCTAATCTTTGATGACTATATTCTAGCTGTTCTGGTTTTGTTTGGTTTACCTTGAGGCTCTTGGGCTGCTGCCGGACCTCCATGGCGTGTTTCTGCCGAAGCTCTTGTTCGCGTCGTTTGTTGTATTCCATCTGATTGGTCAATTCAGTCTGGTGCTGCGTGCGGATCAGTTCGGCTCGGGTTCGCTGCACTGAGCCCAGCTGCCTGAACTCCAGTTCTTGCGTGGACTCGTGATGCCGCAGCAGCATGGCACACTCCAGGTCCTTCTGGGTCTGCTTCTTGTTCAGGTCCTGGTGAAGGGTGAGCGATGAGATGGAGGATGAAATAAGAATTGACACTATGGTTCATACCGTATATACTCGACAATAAGCCGACCCCGATTCTGACCTGCAAATTTATATTTTTAAAGAAACCCGCATAAAAGCCGACCCCCTGATGTTGTTCCATCAATTTATTTGTTTAGCAAATTCCCTGTTTTTCTGGGTATTGTCATACTATTCCTCTGATTTTCTGAAATTAATCCACGTACCGGTAAACATGATGTTTATTTCAGCAGCTGATTACAGTAACTGACGGATCACGGCTTACTGGCTGTCGCAAAATGTGCTAAATAAGATGTTTAGTCAGGAAATATCTCATTCTAAGGTGTGATTTAAACTATTTTCCATGGGTAGTGGTAATGGGTAGTATTTCCACCCCTGGAAATTTCCTTCACTGGGAATCAATTTGAATTACTCATGTATAAACCGACACTCCGATTTGCGTTGTGAAATTTGGTTTAAAAAAAAACAAAACAAAAAAACCTCGGCTTATACTCGAGTATATACAGTATGTAGCAGAGTAAAATCTTAATGCATGGTGAAGGCAGAGAAAAAGATGCGTTTTCAAATGTACCTGTATCGCTGTGGAAACCATATAGTTGTGTGATTAATAAAACAAGCATCTACCCAGAAAATGGCCTCAAAAATAACAATGCATCTCAAATAGCATGAGGTTTATGTTGGTTTGCAGCTGTAGGACGGGCTGTGGTACCTCTCTGAGCAGATCCTGCTCCAGGCTGTGGCGAGCCAGCAGCATTTTCCTCTTGTACTGGCGACACTGCAGCTCGTAGTACTGCCTCTGCCTCCTCAGCAGACTCGCCTCCTCCTCCGCCTGCATTTGCTGCAGACACTCCTTCTGACGGATCAACCACTCCTGCTTCTCCCGCTTCGGAGTCGACTGGTTCTCATTCAGTTCCTGTTTAGCAAAAGGGAAGAAAAAAGCGAGGGAGGAGGCGGAGTGAAAAATGTCACATACTGTATTCAAAACATACATTTGTATACGTCTTATGTAAATGCTGCTTGAAACCTAAAAAATAAGGTTTGACACATTAAGATCATGGAGTAAGTGTTAAGTTTTAGGCTCATGCCTCTTTCAGCTGCTCCTTGCGCTGGCGGTAATGGCGTTTCTGTGATTCCAGTAAACAGGTCAGTTCTTTTTTCTGCTGACCCAAAATATGCTGCTGAAACTTCTTCTCTTCTGCCAAAGCTGCTTTCATCTGGTGGAAGACACAGAAATGGTTGGTGAGGAGATTTGGTTCATATGGTGCTGACACACATATAATCGAACAAAAACACATTAAAATGCTTAAAATATCACAGGTCAACATGTCAATAAGGGCAATAAAATGAAAAACTGTTTTGGACCCTGTTGTCTCAGACATTCTGCATTACATTTATGAGAAAACAAAGACCACCAATATCTTGCTCTGTGTAAGAAGCCATTCAAAGAAAAGCAACAAAATATGACAGTAGTTCAGATGTATGTGACGCTGCAACGTGGAACACTTTGGTGTGGATGTTTCATCTTTAGCCAAGCCTGGTTATTTATTAGTTTGGTCGCCTGGGAACTTCTAATGTGATATAAATTTTAAGCAAAATAAATGTTCATAATTAATCCAACTGTAATCAAAATTCTGCCTTATATTCACATGAACATCTACTGAGTCTACTAATACATACATCTTTAAATGACTTTATGATTCTCCATGCAATCCCCTCACCTCTTTCTCCAGGATGGCCTGGTGCTTCTTGGACAGCTTGTCAGCCTCCGTGGAGAAATTGTTCCTCTGGTTCTCCAGCTCCTTGTCCAGCTTCAGCTGGTGCTCGTCCATCTCTGCCTTCAGCTTGTTTTCCAGACCCATCAGCTGCTTCTGGTGCTGCCGCCTCATTCGTTTATAACCTGACATCTGCTCTCGCAATGCCGAGCCCTGCTCATGCTCCTGAATCTGACGGGTCACCTGCAGGCGGAGAAGAAATGGATGAACTTTAATGTTTGAGAGCAGGACTACAATGAAGCTGGGCTGCATGTGAATGTCTTTCTGAAACAAACAGAGTTGGTGCTCAAGTCAGTCATAATATGTACAATCAGATTTATACTGAACACTCAGCTTTAGTTAATAAGACAATCAGCACATATGTTGATGAGGAGGACAGAGCCAGGCTAAATAAAACCAGAAACCAAATAATTAAGCTGTAAAAAAAAAACTGTTCAAGTTTATCTTCTAGTTTTTATACTCTGTTATTTATTTTATTTAGCTTATAGCTCTATTTTATTGTTATTTGCATTTTCTTAAACCGGTATTTTTTCTACACTTGTATTTTTTATTTTGCTGCTGCAACACTTTAATTTCCCTGTTTGGGATCAATAAAGTTTATCTTATCTTATGGGCCGTTGAACTCACCAATGAGGCGGTTCGGATGGTGGCAAAGTGATCACGATTGCGGTAGTAGGCGCGACGGCGGCCAGCAGAAGGAGCCTGAGGCTGATCCATCTCTGGCTGGTAAGGGTCATCGTAGATGTTGTCCTGACCCTGAGGAGGAAGCATGGCGAGGAGATGATGCATCAGAGATGCATGCATGAATCTTTGCTCACTAAATGTCCAGTTTCTTCATTTTTCAGTTTGGCAGCTGTTTTTGGGGTGTCACTGTTTACCTATTTTTAGAGTGAGTGTAAGTTAGTGTTAGTTTTACCGTGGGTCGGTGGATGATGGAGCTGTTGGAGGTGACCGTGTGCTCCCCCTCCTGCATCATGGCCATCTCACTGCTGCTGTCGTCAGAGGCGTCAGCCAGGCTGTTAACGGAGCTGCTCTGAGAGCTGGCTGAGATGGACATGCTGGGCACAGACTGAGAGCTCTCCATGCTGTTGACGGTGCCTGTCCTCAGTAGGTACTGCTCCACCTCCTTACACACACACACAAGATTTTATTTGATGTCTGCATTTTGAGGTAAGCTATTTTAACACACCCTCTCCTACATATTACCACACAATCACCTCCTTTCTCTCTCACCTTCCAACCACCCTTCATCCTTATCCTCTCCTTTATCTTCCTTTATTCTTCCATTCCCATACACAAACTCCATCCTCCCCTCCCTCCACCCCCTACCTCCTCATCCTCTCCTCCCTCAGATACAGGACCGTTCTGTTGGGTCTCCTGGAAGAGGATCTTCTTCATCTTGCGGTACTGCAGGTTGTCTAACTCCCGCACTGCATCCTTGGTGCGTGCAATCAAGTCCATTATCACGGTAAGTGGGCGCTCACGGCACAAGAACCGATGCTAAAGGGGGAGGTGGAATGGGTAGATGAGTGAATACGCTACAGCAGAGGCGTCAACAGTAAAGTATGGTGAGATGGGCCTGGATAAATGAAAAGCCAGCGAGCTCACATTCAGCAGTACATCTGAGGGAGGCCGATCCTGGGGAATCTTCTGTAGGCATGAGTCAACAAAGTTGCGGAAGGAATCAGACCTGGCAGGAGATACGTGTTATCACACAAAGATGACTCAGTGAGAGAATTAATAAAGAATAAAATCTCAAAAACTGGAAATGAGATCTACAGAGGCGGACAGCAGCTGTGGTTGCCATCTTTTTCTTTTATTTTGTTTTTAAAGGTCTTTTTTTCTTGACATCAAAGCTTAATCATCTCCTTATTTCAAATGGTGCTTTTACTTAGTTTTTTTAAACCAGGCATCCTTAGATACGTGTTTGATATCAACCTTCTGAAATCAAACTTAACAACTTAAATGGAAATGTCTCATTATCTCTGGATAACAGACTTCCTTCATGGGCTTCCCAAGTTGTTTTCATCATGGAACCTTTCTCAGTTTTGAGAGAAAAAGGCATCCAGAAAAGAATAGATGAAAAATAAAAAGAGGAGAAATTAAGCAGTCCTACAAATAATGTTGCCTTTATGATAATGTTTTATGTTTTTCCAGATAAAGAGAGGATTAAGTTATCTCTGTCTTTTAAAAAATACATATGAGCTCTACAAAAATACAATTTGTCATCTCAGGAAAAATAGAATTATTAGAACCAATGCTGCTTCTGTACAGATCAAAATATCCTGTATCTTCATCACGTTCTCACCAGTGGTTGGACTGAAGAATTGGACTCTCATTCTGAGCTATGTGGTATAAGGCACTCATAGCATTCATGTTGAACAGTGGAGGCTTCCTCTCCGCTGTAAAAAACAACAGACCATCAGAACAATGTGTCTTCATATCTAGATTTAGCCATATAAACACCTCATCAGTCAGTCTGTTCATACCCAGCTCAATGCAGGTGATGCCCAGAGACCAGACGTCCACTTTGCCATCATACTGACCCTCGTCCATCGCCAAGATCACCTCTGGAGCCATCCTAACAAAACACACACCACAGCAGTCACCAGCACAGAAACTACTGCTATTGCTGCTGCTACTGTTACTGCTGCTGCTATTACTACTACTTCTGCTACTACTATTGCTACTACTACTGCTGCTACTACTACTACTATTCTGTTTAGGAATTGGATTATTTAATTTGACATTTTTGTTTTTAAATACTTTTTAGTGTTTTGCCTCATATTATTTTACAGAATATAATCAGTGAAAACCTACCACTTTTGATAACAGGAAAAAATAAATAAATAAAATAAAAATGATATATATAATACAGAAAATAGATAAAATAAAATAATAAACAAAAAAAAAAAAAAACTTTTTTTATTTAAAGTTCTTTTTTTGGGCTCAAGTAGCTAGTTTCTGTTTATTGTCAAGAGCTCAGAAAAATGACGTTGGTATACAACCAGGATTAAAAAGGCATCTTCACAAGCAGGTTTTGCCTGAGGACTCACCAGTAGGGGGTCCCCACAAAGGAGTTGGCCGGGGCCACGATGGATGCAGAGCCAAAGTCCCCCAGCTTGACCTGACCAGGCTCCGTCAGCAGGATGTTGCCAGCTTTCACGTCCCTGCAGCAGATAAGTAACAGTAATGATGAAGTTCGTTTCGTTATATGCTACGGGTGTGACTCTAGCAGCTTTAAACATGAAAACACCAATGTGTTAAATGAACTGTGAAGAGTTGTAGACCTACAATGTGACATTGATAGTAGTTAGCAAACGTTGTATTGTCAAAATAAGAGCACAAGGCTGCTTTCTGACATCCTACCTCAGCTTAGAGCTAACGCCTCCTCTGCTTCCAACTACTCCAGTGATGTAATCGCATACTGTGATATTTCAAATAATACTTTGGTATAAATGCAGTAAACAAAGTCCCTATAAACAGCAGTGCTTCCTGCTGCACAGATGATGCTGTTACTTTGGTATATTAGAACATTTCTTCAACCATCTGCCAGAAAATGAATGTTTTCACTCCATTTTAACACAGGAACAACAGCGGCTTTTTTTTTTTTTTTTTTTTAATGCTGTAAATCAGTCCAGCAACATTTCTCACCTAATCTGAGCTGACGATGTTTCAAAGTAATTTGGTAAGAATTTGTGGCAGTTCAAATGATACATGTGGCACCTTGGATGCAATACGCAAACATTCTTGTGGAATCACAAACTGTTAGCACGTAATAACCGACATTTTTGAAAAACCCACACGACAGACTCAATAAAGACAGAGAGAAGTTAATCAAGTAACATGAAGTTATCAAAATCATGAGCATGTTACAACCTAATACTGCAGAGAAGACTTCACCTGTGAATCATATTGTGAGAGTGCAGATATGCCAAGCCCTGCAGTGCACCATGGGTAATAGCAGCTATTTCGATTTCCTGAAGTGGCTTCTTGTGAACTGAAAGCAGGAAAATAAAACAAGACAGACTCAAAGACAGAGATTATTTTAAGCCAAAGAATGGCTTAAAGAATGGCTTTTAAGCCAAAGAATGGCTTAAAATAAATGATTAAACGCTGCATTGTCATGTTTTTGCTGTTCAACAAACCTTCAAGGAGGTCTGAGGCCGAGCCGAGACAATACTCCATCACCAGCTGAGGGAGGAACAACAAAACATCACGTCAGCAGTAAACATAGCTGACTTATTCAGAGCTCAACGATACATATTCCATCCAAAGAAGTCGAGTTATGAGTGTGCTGCACAAGTCTGAACACACTCGCACATTTGGGCCCAGATTCATAAACAGTAGCACATGATTTACCGCATCTCTATGCACAAATATTACGGCACAGCCACGTTCCCTCTTTCATAAATGCCTGTTAGCAACATATTTTAGCGTTAGCCTTAAAGAGGTGTTACTGTGATATTTCCTTATTTACATGTGGCNTAGCAACATATTTTAGCGTTAGCCTTAAAGAGGTGTTACTGTGATATTTCCTTATTTACATGTGGCAGTAGCTATGCATAAAACAAACACACATGCTAAAATTAAGACCTGCTTCAGTCCGGTGGTAAATTTCAGCTATGAAATCTGGTCAACATTTCAAACTGCCTCACATGTGCTAGTGATCAATAACTTTGATAGATAAATTCACTCAGCTGATCAGTCAGTTTTTAAAGGGTGAGTTTTGATCTGATCTCACACACGTTCTTGTGCGCTCTGCTTCACCCAGTGCAGTGTGATCATACACTACGGAGGTTACAATGCATGTTTTCCTGTTATTTTAGTGTCAGTCTTTTAAAATGAGGAGCTCTAAAGCAGAATGTATGTTTCCTTTACCGATTTATTGCTTTAAAACCAGGATAAATGGCAGCTGGTAAATATGCAGCAGCTCATTAACATGCTGATTTTCATTGGCTTTTACCTGTCACACCTCACAGCAACACTGCCTTCATGTGACAGCGGTGCGCCAATTATCGTAGGAGAAGTTTTATGAATGAGCTTCAATTATCACGGCACGCATTTAGGTCAATGCTACACTCATAGCATCATTTTTTTATGAATCTGCCCCACAGACTTGTAATACTCCCATGGATGAACAGAATACGTACCCATGCTGTGTGCTCCCTCAGGTAGCATCCCCGATACTCGATAGTGTTGGGGTGGCACAGCTTCTGGAGGAACTTCACCTCCTTAATGATGTCCTGCCATTTCTGAGGAAGAGCAGGAAACAGACTCAGTATCCAACTTCCACTGTTTACCGGCACATAATGTAGACAAAGTGTTATTGCTACAGAAATGTTTTGTTATTTTTCTTTGTCAAAAACTGTGGAGGGGAAAAAAAAAACAAACTCTGTGATTGAAATTCAAGAGATCACAGATAACAAATTTGCTCAAAATTGTTCCATGAGACAAATGGCAACAATAATACAAAAATGATACAGAAATTGTTAAAGGTAGGCTTTATGAACCAACTCATGTTAACTTGCATTTCATTTATCTTATTATGAAAACCAAACATTTCTTTGTGGTGTTAAAGGACCATACCATCCATTTTGCATGCTTGAGCCTAATATATTAAATTTTCATACAAGTAATGTTTCTGGCAATCATTTCCCAAAGCATACTACTGGAACAGTGATTTAAAAATGTTTTTCCTACCTTCTAGACTGCCACTGGTTTCAGTTCATTCTGCTATGCTATTAAAATCAACTTGTTGATACTTGAAATGTTCTTAGGATAGGTAATCCATCATCACCAACAAGACGTGTATTCAGGATTTTTTTTAGAAGTTACATAATTTTAGCATTTAAGCGCAATAAAAAGCGTGGAGTGAATTATGTCTCCACCAGGGAATATAGTCCCAAAAGAAGACCTGCGTTTAGAGAAAAATTTAAACGACCGTGACTTCATAAGGCTGCATAACTATTAGCAGGAGAAACATCATTGATTTTTAAGGTGGGTGTATCACTTGAAAAATTGATTTTGAAAGATTAAGAGATTTTGCAAAATATCAGAAAAGCTGAAATACAGTTTTATCCTTTGGGAAATTATTGTCAGTAACATAACGTCTAACTATAAAGACAGTTTCTCTGTCTGTCTGGCACCAATATCTCTAGAACCTGGCGCTGTAGTTGAAATTTGGCAGGTTTATTGTTCAGGACCTAAGGACATGCAGTGTCTGTGTGAAGTTGTTTGGATGAGTGGTTCTCGAATTGAGTTGTGCCGGTAAAAAGTAGTCCGCATGGCAGGATACGCTCCAGGTGTGGCAGCATATGCTCCGAGGGCACTAATGGCAGGCTGCAG
The DNA here is from genome assembly GCA_014773175.1 of Lucifuga dentata. Lineage (NCBI taxonomy): Eukaryota > Metazoa > Chordata > Actinopteri > Ophidiiformes > Bythitidae > Lucifuga > Lucifuga dentata. The sequence continues at coordinate 47,618 of VXCM01003353.1, forward strand.
CGCACACCATAAAGTCCAGTATGGTCCGAACAAGCACGTTTTCAATGGGCATGGCACTAGTGTATGAAAAGTGAATATATTAGGTTCAAACATGCAAAATGGCCAGTATGGTCCTTCAACCTGTTTGTTACCTCATTTGTCTGCTTGCCGCTGTAGGACATTTTCTTGATGGCCACCACCTCATTGTTGCGCACATCTCGGGCCTGTTGGAAAACAGACACAAAATAAAAACAAATTCTTCCAAGAACATACATCTTCTTTTTCTTCACAAAGCTCAAGTGTTTGGTACATATTTCATTTTATGTGCCACATTGGCATTTTTATCTGCTGTGGCATAAAACAAATTGGCATCACCATCAATAACTTCTATTTTAAGACTTCGGCAGAGAAATATCACCACGTGAATAATGTGCTTTTCTTTAATAACTGTTGCCAGTTACTAATTTCACATGAGTAATGAGCTCATTACTGATAACTGGATAAAACTACTTTTACCATCTTCTCCGATAAAGATTAGACAGGCATTTTAGGACCACCTGAGGGAGCCAAAAAAGATGAATCTGACATGTTCAAAGAACCCAAAGCAAAGATGGTAAACAATCACCAACATATCCAACAAACTAGAGCTTTTTAACATACAACTCATATTTTTTCATGTTCAATATTAAGATTAATCCCAAATCCTAAATAATCCCAAATCTCAGGTGAGGCTGCTGTGATTGGACACCAGATGATGCTATGTGATGGCAGTAACAACACCATGATAGTATAGACCTTTAACTATAAATGAGATGTTAACTCTAGCCTGTGTAGCAAGATTGATTTCTAACAGCATAAAAATATTATATGAGGAGAAATCAGTCGATGCAGTTCTACAAACAAACATGTTTAATCACTAAACACTCTTATTTGACTGACTGACTTTGTAAGTGGCCATTTAAAGTCAATTCCCCCCTTTTATGCTCTGCTCCAACTACACTACAATGCCTATAGCATACAGTATGCATACACACACAGGCACATACTAAGTACACATTCTGCTGTTCGCACGCAGTATTAATAGAACTGGCACATTTGTTAGATTTATGCACATCACCTCTTTTGTGGCACATTTTGCCTTTTAAGGCTCTTCTGACACTCAGACATTCAGAGTGGCAGTGAGATCTGCTTTGAAGGTGTGATTCTACCGCGTAGCTGCAAGAATCTTTAAAGGAGAAATGAGATGCAGATCGAGTGCATACATAGTTATTTTACCACTGTTTTCCTAATTAGGTCAGGGAAATTTTATATTCACAGTTCAGTTGCTTATTAATGGAAAAAGCAGCATCTCTGCCCGTTTGAAACTCACAACATAATGCTGTTAGTATTCAGGCCTCGGCTTGCTGCATTTCTGACAGAAAGCTTACAATACATACACAGCAAGTAATGAGCAGTAATAAGGCGATATAGGATGATATGTTGCTGTATGTTTCTACATGGAAAACAAGGTTCTGAATGCACAGAAACTCTGGGCCAAACCAACATCCGCAACAACGGCCACAAAATTTACATCTACTCACAAAATAGACAGCGCCGAAGCTGCCGTGGCCGATCTCACGGAGGTCAGCGAACAGCTTCTCCGGATCATCTTTGCAGAAGAGTTCTGCCACCTCAGGGTCCTTCAGATTGCCCGCCCGTGCACTCGAGGGCATGGCCAGTGCCTGGAAAACAGAAAAACACTGATCAGTACTGGGGCGCTGCACTGACAGGGAGGCAAGAGTCAGCGTAAAACAAGGCTGCATCACCTCAGCGGTTCAGATTACAGTCACATGGTTTTGGTAAATATACTGTCAAACATGCAGGAAAATGCCTTTTTATACTTCTGTAAAGTGAGTCATTTTCAGACTTCCCTCATATTCCAACGACTCCTGTGAAGTATTGCGATATTCTCTGAATTCAATGACCAGACAGAAGCTTTCTCATGGTTTACCGAAAGTCTTTGATGTAACTCAAATTATCACTTCAGCTGTTTAAAATGAGATAGGAACTACATCTACATCTGTTCTGGCATGAAAATGGTCAGCAACTTTAAAAGTCCTGAAAAACTTGATGTTTAACATCAAGGAACAGAGAAGAACTTAGTTATAAAGAAATAGTGAAAATAGTGATGGAGGAGCAACAATGTAGGGGAAAAAAAGAAACAAGAGCAACATGAGCAACAGAAACAGTGCCGTTAGACACAAAATGGCAGCTGGTTTTCACAAGTGCACTTCATCGTGAATGCATTTCAGTTACTCACTGTTCAGCTGTTATTAAGGAACTTGTGATTTCACAGTTATAATTGCTGTAGAAGCTCATCATCCTCCAAATAAGAACATGCTGGAACTAACAATTACAATTCTTTACTGAGGCCAAATGATGACAATCAGTTTCTCTTTGTACATTAGAGATTCAAAAAGGTGTCAGAATCCAGTAAGAAAGGAAGTTAATTTGACTGCTGTACTTGAGTAATATTATCAGGTATTTGGAATGCCACTATTTAACGATAAACATGTGGGGTGTTAACTTTTAAATACGCAAAAGCACGCGACTATCAACAAATACCTATGTTAAGACTCAGCAAGAATGACTTATTCTTTCAAAATATGGTACTGATTAAGGCAAATGCCCTTTCTGAGTTTTATAAAGAATAAACTGACCTTCACTTTTTAATGGTTATGCTGTTTAGAAAGGCATTGCAACTGCTTGTGTAGATCAGTTCAGGGCAGAACAAAAAAGCAAACTGTCAAGGCGACGATTTAAGATAAAGCAGCATCAATGCAATGATCCCTGCAAACCCTCTCAACAGTTTATCAATAAAACTTAACCAAATTCTGCCATGCAAAAACAAATCTGATACAAAAAAATACAGATTATGCATGAAATCCTTGAATTAGAGCTTCATTAGCAGAGATGTTAACACGTGGTTTTAAAACATGTTTCTGAAAATCTGTCCTATCACAGCAACAAAATCTAACTGAAACATGGAGCAATTCTTCACTGTGACCAATCCAAAGCCAACGACAGGAGGAAAATAAAGCCAAGAAATCAAAAGCTGAGCTTCATATCACATCATCTGACTATTTTACATTCATCTGGCCGGATGATTTAGCCATGGTTATAGAGAAACACAACAACATTTGATAATAGCGGTATTGTAGCTGCTCATCGCTGAGCTTCAGCTGGAGCCTGCAGAGCGCGAGCAGCATAACGGGCCTCTATGACTCAGTGAACGCATCAAGATGTGGCCTCAGGGCCTCCGTTTAATGCAGCACCGCATGGCCAGTTTCCTTTAATGCACCACTGTGTTAACACGCTGCTAAAATCTGTGCAAGACAAGGAGACTGACCCTCCACAATGTTCCTACAAAATTTATGATGTGTACTTGGTGGAATGATGTGTAATCTAAGACAAAGACACTAATGCCTGCAGCTGTTCTTAACAGTCCAGAGAAGAAAACCACATCTGGCAATAACGACAAATGCTGAGAAATACATCAGTTTATCATACGGATTGATTTTAAAATAGGAAAAAATACGTTGAATCAAATTACAAAGAAAAGAAAGGTGCGTGTTCCAGTGGCATAACTTTCAAAACAAAGGCTTAAAGGACCATACCAGCCATTTTGCATGTTTGAGCCTAATATATTCAATTTTCATACACATAACATTACTGACAATCATTTCCCCAAAACATAGTACTGGAACGGTGAATTAAAAATGTTTTTCCTACCTTCCAGACCGCCATTGGTTTCAGTTCATTCTGATACGCTATTAGAATCAACTTGTTGATACTTGAAACATTCTTGAGATAGGTAATCCATCATCACCAACAAGACATGTATTCAGGTTTTTTTTTTTTAAGTTAGATCATTTTATTTTCTTTTATTTTTTTCATTTATTTATTTAGTTTTACAGGGATAATCTACATTAACATCACAAATAACCAGTGTAAATGTATTGGGTTTAGCCAAAAAAAGATTAATTTTCATCCACAGTCCTTCGGTTTTTACCGTTTAAGCACAGTAAAAAGCATGGAGTGAATGTATGTCTCCACCAGGTAATATAGTCCCAAAAGAAGAGCTGCGTTTATGGAAAAATTTAAACAACAGTGACTTCATAAGGCTGCGTAACTATTAGCAGGCAAATCATTGATTTTTAAGGTGGGTGTATCGATTGAGTATTTGATTTTGAAAGATTAAGAGATTTTACAAAACATAAGGAAAGCTGAAATACAGTTTTATCCTTTGGGAAATGTTTGTCAGTAATGTAACAATTAATGAAAATTTAATATATTAGGCTCAAAACATGCAAAATAGATGGTATGGTCCTTTAAAGCTCAGAAACTAACAGTGCCTTTGAGTGAGGTCCTATGCATCATGTAGACAACAAGATCCCATAGGAATGATCCACTCTTATGTATTCAGGAAGAAGAATACCATGTTCATATTTTCTGTTTTGAGTTCAAATGTTATAATGCATGTTGTTTTAAAAATGGTTGAGTACATGGAACTTAGTCATTCATATTTGTCATCTATGGTTTTGTTCCTCAATATGGTGTTGCAATGCAGAAAACACAATTATGAGAATAATGAGAAAGCAAGTATTTCAAGGCCAAGCAAGCAAGTTTGCTTCTCGTGTCAAAAACACACACTCACAAGTTCCATCTGAGTGACACACTGACAGCAATAACAAATTTTAAAAAGGGAAGCAAAAATGTTTCCCAGTTTGTTTTTAATGGAAGGGATGAGCTGAAATTTAGAATCATGGCTGAATCAAGTCATCTTGGAAATACTTTTTTTTTTTTTCAAAGAAGAAGTTCCTTGCTGTAAAATAGTGACTAACATTCCTACAGGCTGAATATAAAAGATTCATCAGTTCCAGTAACTGTTTAAGATCAAGGTGATTCTTCATTATAAATTAAAACACGAGCAGTTGGACCACACAAGCATTTACTAAAGAAAAATCTTTATTGTGGGAGGTCTAAACATTAAAAGTTAAGAGGAAACTCAAAGCTTTGATCCTGGGGCAAGACTGAGTATAATGAACTCTCTCTAACTGGAAATGCATGTATGGTGATCAATTGTAAATAAAAGCTCAAATGTGTAAAGTATACAATGTAAAATATAGACATTTTCCCGTGACTAGATGCAAATCTCCTAAGGTTAACAAGCAAAATCAAAAACAAGCAAGGAAGCTAGAGAAACGTGGCCTAAATTTTAAGTTAATATCAGCCTCATGTCAATTTTATCCCTATAATGAAAAGCTTTGTGTTCATTACTAAATGGCATCTTTAGAATCTCAACAAAAATGAGTTATTCAGCTGATGAGAAATAATTTGTAATGTTATATCCTTCTGCTCATTTGATCAAACAGCCAGCCTACATTTTCTTTGTTTTGGTTCAGTCAAGAAGATCAAAACATTATATGTATTTGCTTTCTATGTATTTTGCTGCATTAACAGTTCCTGCAATGTTCTATTTATTTGTTAAGTGCCTAAAAATGAATTTAAACGTTAACAGTTGCTAACAAATTGGTAGTTATTAAGTTAAAATTGATATAGGTAGACTAACCCCAAAGGACTGAAATAGCTAATGATAACCTGGCTTAGCTGAATGCTCAGTGGACTCTATTTAAAAAACAAACAAAAAACACTACAACAAAGGGCTTCTATTTAATATATATTTTGTCCTCCCAAGTCAGTCAGTTATTCTGTTACTGAATTTGCACTGATTTGTCTGCACTGTGTGAGAAAAAATGCCAGCAACGTTAGAAGCGATTCACCTCATATCATATCCTTGTTAGTGGAGGCTAACAATATATATATATATATATTCGTTACATTTGGCCAAATGAGTTTAAATAAAGGTTTTTAACGGTTATAAAGTTACAAGTCCTCGTTTTACTGAAGAACTCAGAAATTCAAAGAGACCCGGACTCCATTGGAATAGCTAACCGGGTTAGCTAGCATTGTGGCTATCTGGCTAGCCAGCTAACCTAAATCGAGTATCACTTACCGCGGCTTATTGTGGTTCCGCTCTGGAACGAAAAACAACTGTTAGCAGACAGGCTAGCGACCCTCAATCCTCATAGCCCGAGTTTCCTTACAGCATAGGATCAAAATATTTGTCTTGTTTCCATCGAGGTCCCTCTAGATTTTAGAGTGACTGTGAAATTAACTATCGATTTGTAAATGGTTCAAGTGAAAGCCAGCTGGCTGTCTCTTTACTGGGTTACTAGCCTTAGGTAATTGGCTAGCTTAGCTTAGCTTGTAAGCTAACGTTAGCTGTTCTACAGGGTGTGGCTGGTGTTTTTCCGCTGTGCTCCACTTCCGAGCATAGTGTCCCGTTACTCCACCTCGCTTTAAATTATGCTGTTAAATTTTGGCTTAATATGTATGCCCCGTGCCCGGCCTGGACTTGTTCCTTGCACCGTTTTTGTTCTTGCTAACGACAAGATGGCACAGCTTATTGAGGCGGGACTCAAGTGTGTTGACCGGAAAATGATTTATTCTATTTCCTGTGAGGTTTCTGCTTCACAAATAAAAGAGTGTAATTATATCGACCCAGATAATATTAATAAGCTCGTATAAAGCCTTGAAGGCTTGATTTTATAATTATTTTAACAATACTCCAGATCTGTTGGCCAAATTTTATAATGTCGAGGCTGTTAATATCTTTGAACTGTAGGAAAATTCATGTGAATGAAAAAAAAGAGAAAATTTTGAAAAATAAGCAGGGGACTGTGAAGTTCCTAGAGGAAATATCGTGGTGTAAGAATAAAATGTAGGGATCAGAATTAATTCAATCATTAAAAAAAAAAAAAAAAAAAAAAAAATTAAACTCAACAAGTTCCAATTCATTTATTTGACAGAAATATTTTAAATCAGGGATTATGTGAAACAAAAAAGCACAAACTCAATAAAAATCCACTGGAATGTTTTTCCCCCAGAAAGCATTTATTTTTTACTCACAAGATCAGATTGACATATGAAAGCAGAGATTTTAGGCTGTAAATGTTACAGCAATTCCAAGCTAAATATGGAAAATACAATGTGCACTGGACAAGAAAAAGAAACCTTTTACAATAATTATATTCAGCCAGCCATGAGCAGTTCATAAACATTTAATATATACCAACAAGATTGCAGCTGTAATTAGAGGATTACTGTGACATCTAATGGCCACTCTACAGTATATTCTGTAATTCTTATTTTCAGCTTCTCAGCAGCACATTCTCTCCCACCAAGAGAAAACATCATGCAGTAGGTTTTTTTTTTTTTTTAAGAAAATATGTCTTGTATTTTGTAATTATAACAAAGGCAGTTGCAAATCCCAAGTGAGTTAAGGGATGTTAAAAGTCAATTAACACGACTGGCCTTTATCTATTGAGAGTTATGGTGCAATCTTGTCTAGAGTATGTAAGAGATTCTGTATTCTGTTGGGTATTACACATCAAAGGAAGCAGACTTATACAGATGTTTACCCAGTAACAATGACAGCATGAAGAACTATTTTTATGAGAAAAGTAACTGGTCAGCATTCACCAAAGTTTATGATCTCTAATTGTGATATAGAAGCACAATAATTGTCTGTTTTCCAGCAGCCATCTGTTATCTTTCTAAACTGTTTGTTCCCAGAAAGCAATAGGAAATAGTTTCCTCTGAGGTCCCAGTAGCGTTTTGAGATATTTCAATGAGCGACCTAAAGATGCTCCATGGTTTCATTAATTTGAGCTATGAGCTTTTCTTCTACTGTACAGGTAGTTAGCAGGTAGTTGGTAAATTAACTTTCTGAGGAAGTGGATAATAAATGACACCATTTCAACATGAAATCAAGAAATTTCACGTACTTACAAAGTCATGAGTTTGATATAGATCAAAATGTCAATACTGTCATTGCTCTATTGAATTTTAACTGCTGTATTTGTTGTTTAACATTATTTTTTTCATTCTGTTAAATGCTAATCACAATTAAAGTAAACATGAAACACAAAGATGAAACCCACAACCAGAATCAAGTCAAGTCAAGTTTATTTATATTTCCCAAAATCACACATAATGTCTCAAAGGGCTTTAAAGGCCCAGTTGAACTGTCATCTTTCTTGCATGCCCAGCATTGCAGAAATAAACAGATATTTGCGCATCACTTAACAAAAAATATTTAGATCTTTATAACTTATATATCACAAATACAAAAATGAACACTTAGGCACAATATTACAGTTGTACGGTGAATCATTTTAGTGATCACAGAGACCACATGAAGGGCCACTTTAGTCCACTTCCTCGATGGTGGGGCCCTGGGAGCTGCCTTGTGCCTGCTCTCCACAGCTGCCTGCAGGCATTCCTCCCTGATACAGCTTGGTAATGATGGGATTACACACTTTCTCCAGCTCCTTCTGCTGGTGCTGGTACTCCTCTTTATCAGCCAGCTGGTTGTTCTCCAGCCAGGCGATGGTCTGCTCACACTTCTCCACCACTTTCTTCTTGTCATCCTCACTGAGTTTGCCCTTCATGTTCTCATCCTGCACACTGGTCTTCATGTTGAAGGCATAGGACTCCAGGGAGTTCTTGGCAGCAATCTTCTCCCTCTGAAGGTCATCCTCAGCTTTGTATTTGTCAGCATCCTGCACCATCCTCTCAATTTCTTCTTTGCTGAGCCGGCCCTTATCATTGGTGATGGTGATTTTGTTCTCTTTGCCGGTGCTTTTGTCCACAGCAGACACATTTAAAATACCGTTGGCATCGATGTCGAAGGTGACCTCAATCTGAGGGACCCCTCGTGGAGCTGGTGGAATTCCTGACAGCTCAAACTTGCCCAGCAGATTGTTGTCCTTGGTCATGGCTCTTTCCCCTTCGTAGACCTGGATGAGGACCCCGGGCTGGTTGTCAGCGTAAGTGCTGAAGGTCTGGGTTTGTTTAGTGGGGATGGTGGTGTTGNCCCCGGGCTGGTTGTCAGCGTAAGTGCTGAAGGTCTGGGTTTGTTTAGTGGGGATGGTGGTGTTGCGTTTGATCAGGGATGACATGACTCCTCCAGCTGTCTCAATACCCAGGGACAGAGGGGCCACATCCAGCAGCAGCAGATCCTGAACGTTACCCGAGGTATCGCCTG
>VXCM01003354.1:4327-17270 GCA_014773175.1 Lucifuga dentata
GACTGATAGATTTTTTTTTTTTTTTTTTTCAGATTTTGTATAGATATCGCGATAATATCATCATCATGAATTCTTTTGGCCACGATAATCATGTAGTGAAAATCTGGTATCGTGACAGCCCTAGCCCATCCCATCAGATGAAACAAAGGCAAAGCTAAGCGACAAAAGAGGAGTAGAAGTATACCCACCCAGGGATCCACATTCAGGATCTTTTTGTCCTTCCTGCTCTTAAACAGCAGGCCGTTAGGGTCATCATACACCACCTCGTAGTTGGGGCTTGAGTTGGATGTGATCACGTGCGTCTTCCAGTTGTAGTAGCTGTTGAGAAGAAAAGTAAACTGATTCATAGGTAACTGAGATGAAGCCAAAATTTGCACCTTTTTGCTGCAAAACTGAATTCACAAAATATTGGGAGAGATTAAATCTGGCACATGAGACCTAACAGCTTTGTGCAGCTCTCGTCGTGCTGCCTGAGCAGTGAAAAAGGCTTTATTATGCAGCATTAATGATGCTGCTAATGTGGCATAACTGAATATAATGTGCTCTCTCTGAAGGTTTCACAAAGTGGCTACCAGACCATCTTCTTTAAAGAGTCACACAGCAAGAGGCTTTAAAGGACCATACCAGTGATTTTGCGTGTTTGAGCCCTATAAATATTACCAGCAAACATTACATCACTGCCAGCCATTTTCCAAAACATAACACTGTATTTTACTTTTCATGTCATTTTGACAAGCTCCTAATCTTCCAAAATCAATAGTTTAGGTGTTACACCCGCCTTAAAATTCAACTTTTCACCTAACACTTATGCATGATTTGTAGAAGCATTGATGATTTAATTCTCGGTAAAAGCCATCTTCTCTTGGAACTATATTTTGTTAAATTAAGTAACAAATAATAATGGCGTGTGTTTTGGATTACTTATCTCTAGCATGATTCAAATCAAGTTTTTTTATTATACTGGAATGAAGTGAAACCAGTGGCAGTCTGGAAGTTAGGAAAAGCAATTATAACCCAGTGGTATGTTTTGGTATGTTTGTCAGCAACGCAAAGTGAATTTGTTTGGCTCAAACATGCAAAATCACTGGTATGCTCCTTTAAACATCATATGACATCAAACAGCCTTCACAGATTATATCCAGCGTAATTCTGAATTAATATTCAACAGCATGTTGTAAAATAAATTTGGTTTGCAGAAGAAGGAAAGTTTTATAAGAGTGGCTCAAGTGGCTTCCCAGTTTGATTTTGATGGTTCTTTATGATGCTGCAGCCATTTGTTCTCAGATCTTGGAAGGATCCAAGTTGGTTCTCCAGCGTTCCAATCTAAATGGTTCCAGTGCTTCTACTCAGAAAAACATGGATGCTCGCAGCAAATTCAGGCAAGTTTGTCAATGTTATTAAGCGCTACAGAGGATCTATATGAGCAAACTGCATGATTAGCAAAGAGAAATGATATAAATAAAGTAGGTTAACTGTCTGGTGCATATTTGCTCATAAAAATAACATTTAACACCTGTGCAATACATCAAAAACTACAAAAAAAAAAAAAAAAAAANAAAAAAAAAAAAAAAAAAAAACCTTGTGTGTGGCCATTTTGTTGTGATGTCAGATGTTTTTATGTCAGATTAGTTGGGCAAGGTGGATCTTGCCCAAGTTTCCGACTGGGAATTCTAAGTTGCATGACCATTCTGTTGCACTTCTCCGTGTCAGAGGTCGGGTTTTTCCAAGTTCTAAGTACAATGGATTGCAGCACCAGAGTTTGTGAAGCCAGACATACATATGCCACTGAATGAAAAAACAAAACCGAATCATGGGTCGAATACCAAAATTATTGACCAGCTGATTGGATTTCATAGTGTTCTGTGTGTACCACAAGAAAAATGTTGACTTTTACAACAAATAACATAATGGAAGTAAAAAAATTGAGCTGAGCCTTCGTGTTCGGCCGACCTCAATATAGCATCAAAAAGCTTCAGGTGCTTCAAAATGCAGCTGCTAGAGTTTTAACAAAAAGTAGAGAATTTGATGGCATTAACCTGTAATATTCTCACTCCTCGGCTTCCTGTATATGCAGGAAGTGATTGAGGAGCTGTATGGACCGTCTGGAGCTCTAATCTCAGTTTACTATCGTTCCTGGAGTGAATAAGAAGTCAGCTGATTCCTCTCATCATGCTCCTGCTTTCAGATCAGCTTTCTGTTGATATAAGACAATCAAACTCTTGAGTCTATTAGGTTTAAACTGAAAATGTATCTTTTTAAACTGTATTTTAACTAGCTGGTAGTTACTATATATTGTATGATTATATTTTGTTTAAACTTTGTTTTATTGTGTGTTTACTGTAATTTTTGTGCATGCTATGAGTTGCTATTGCATGTTGGTTTTGGATTCTGAAGCCCATTGAGATATTTGTTCTACTGGGCTATACAACTTCCAGTATATAACTTGAAACTTGAAGATAATCTCGCTAAAAATTAAACCAGATAATAGGTTGAAGAAAGACAATGTAACTTGTTTTACTGTGTCTTGGTTTTTGGGGGGCTTGCATTGCCTCTGCCTCTATGATTTAATCTTGTCTGATCAAAGGAGTTGATCATTTGGAAAAACTTTTCAAGGAAAACAGCTGAAAAACTGTTCAATAAAAGCCAGAAACTATAATAAAGACCAGAATCTGCATGCTCTATTGTTAGGCAGTATAATACAATCAGCAGCTGTTGAATTGTCTGAAATTACTGATCAGGGTTCCTGAACAGTTTACCAGAGACGAGATGTTTGCTGCAGAACATCATCCCTATCAGCTCCACATTCCCTAACCATAAAGCTGGCAGATCTTTTGTCTTTGTTGACAGGAATTACAATGAGACTAGTTGAGAATTGCAAATATGTCATTATGGCAGGTCTGAACACTGTATTGTTCAATTTGGTTCAACGCGAGCTCATAAAACACAGTCAAACATGCAGGTGAAGAGCTCCAGGTGTGCCACTGGGAAACACAAAGATTCAAGATTCTTTCTACTGCCTGCCCATCTGTGAAAAATACAAGGTCAGATTCCAAACTTTTACTTAGAACCTTTGTCCTTGCTCAGCATTTAAACTCGACATGGCGCCTTTACAACAAAAATTTTGACTAATTCAACTCAGCCTAAAGTTCGACCACAGCCTGACACATTGGTGAGAGCAGATTTGATGAGTATGAAGTCAGGGTTAGTCTGTAATGAAGCTGTGATCTCTTCAGTGGGTCTCACAAGCTGCGATGGTGCGAGAGCTGAACACAACTCTGAACGTGACACTTGGAGTTGCTTTCGTAGCTTTGGCTATTCCCGAGCAGTAATTTGTGGTCCAAGAACAAAGTTGGACCTGAGGGAGAAGGCTCTGTGTAAATCTTGGGAAGCGTTGCTTGGTGTATGTGTGTGTGTGTGTGGGNGGGGGTACGGTGGGGAGGGCCTGAAAGTCCCAGCAGGAGGTTGTAAATATTGTACAGGACCATAACATAATGGAGTGATGCCAGCACGTTACCTCACTAGCCAATCCATGATGAGCGACACATATAGTAGCATATAGATATTAACGGTGCACAGCGTGCAAAATACATCTCAAAATGTTTACGTTACATTTTGAGAAAACAATCTGTGAAATATTTTGCATATTTGCCTGCTGTCGAGACATTTTCAACATCAAAGTTTCTTTCAGCAGCAACCTCTAGTGCCACATAAAACCTGTTCACAAATACCCATTTGCATTTGAGCCATAAAAATATTTTCTGACTGCAAAATATTCAGCATCCTACAAATTATAAACAAACATATAGTACCATTCGTATTAAAAATTTACCCACGTGGCCTTTCCAAAACCCACAGGCTTCCTCTATGAAATTTTAGGAAATGTAAATACATGTCTCTGCAGAATGGCCTGTTTTTGAACAACTAGAACATCCTGGAAACATGGGTTTCCTGGATTGGTCGTTTGTCATATTCCCAAAGACAGTAATTCAGAATGAGGGGAAAAGCTTGACTTTCTTTGTCAGCCTCTGGAGTCTCACAACATTGCTCAACATCTCAAGACACACAGAGGTACCCTGCAATAAATCCTCTCTCTGTGGAGCTTATAATACTCGGTTTTTATTGTCACAGATATGTTGATTTAAGTCTCATTTTGCAGGCTGTAGCAGGCAGATTAGATGGCGTAATATTAAAAGGTGCCTGTAATGGTTAGGGGACACAATATATAAGTGTATTCTGTTGATGAAATTTTGGATCATGTGGTGTATCTTGATGTCTGATATCTCCTGTCAGCCTTTGATCTCTTTAAGTCCAAACTGTGTGGTGAGATACACTGATGCATAAAATTATAAGGTATGACAGCACCAGAGTTCTGGCTTTTTCTACAGCTGCCAGCAGAGCTGAGTAACAGGTTCAGAATAGACTTCTGCAATGCCCCAATTATGAAATATAAATTGAGGTTTTTTTCCCCCCCAAAGCTTGGAGGAAAATTATATTGTCTGAGACTTGCTCAAAGACATATGCATAGTTCTCTTTGTAAATTAGATTTGACAGTGTTTCAGTTCCTATTTATACCAAAATGCCATGTAACAATTAACATTTTTTTGGTAGACCACTTTTATTCCATGGTGAACCGCTTGCTTTTGCTAGAGAAATAGGACAGATGTGAGATATTTTAACACTGAACATGAAAAAGGCTGACAGAAAGTATAAAAAAAAACTGAAGTAAGTCTGAGAATTTCATTCATGTGTTACTTGGACTTGTTTATTAGACACAATTCCATCGCTGTCCCATATGAGCTGTCACCAGGGCAACTAACCGCAGGGTCAGTGCACATTCAGTCGCACATAAAACTCCAGCAGCTGGATGGCACCACACCCAGACACTCACACCAGTAAAAGTGTGAGAACCTGGATTTGGTGGAAACAATGACGGTGCTCTCAGCACGGTTCCTGGTTCCTCTGCATTTACTATTTTGACACATGAAATTGTCCTTTCACTTTCCATAATTACTGCGCTTCACTCTATATGTCAGCCAGATATCACAAAGCTCAATGACCTTCTTATGTATTCATCCAGCTGTTTTTTTTTCATAGCTGAATGATCACAAATCCAACAAGAAGGCACTCAGCGCATACACAAATCCCTAGTAACTCCCTCACTGAAACCACAGCATTTGAGATCAGACCACATCTGATATCTGAACCCAAATTTCATTTAAATCAATCCATAACCTTTTGAGATGTCCAGCCAAAAAACAGATAACAACAATAACAAGGGTTCCATCCATCCATCCATCCATTTTCTTTACTTATCCAGGACCGGGTGGCGGTGGTAGCAGCAGGCCAAGTAAGGTAGCCCATGTCCCTCTACCCAGTCTCCAGCTCCTCCTGAGGGATTCCGAGGCGTTCCCAGCCCAGATGGGATATGTAAATCTCTCTAGCATGTTCCAGGTCTGTCCCGGGGTCTCCTCCCAGCTGGACTTGCCCAGAGGTTTCTGAAGTTTTTTTTCCCTAGATTATGGGCTGTATGTTGAGAGGCGGTATGGAAGGGGCTGCTTCTGAGAAATTAGAATCTGATTTAAAGACTCCTGCTGGGGTCAGTGGTCTAATTCAAATTTACTAAAATATAGTCAAGTATATCCAAAGTAAAAGCACTTATCATGAAGAACAGTTTAGTTCTGTGTTAGGAAGCTGGAGTTTCCACTGAGATGAGCAGTAGGAGGAAAGAAAGGAAAGAAGGAAGGGCAGAAGGAAGAAACTGAAAAAAAATAGGAAAAAAGAAGGAAGGAAAGCCCAAAGGAAGGTGAGAAGAAAAGAACGAAGGAGAGAAAGTATTAAGGAAAGAAGGATATATATAGTACTTGAGTACAGGTACAGATACACAAACTACCTAAAAGACATAGTTCTGTCATTGCTATGTCATATAAAGCACATTAAGAACAGGAAAAGTTTCATAATACAAGTGAAACATTTAACAGAAAATCAGCTGATGTCATTGATCCTTGCATTCATCTTTTTTGAGCTGCTTTGTGTGCACTGTTTTAGACTAAAAGGGATTTTATGTATTTATTGCCTAACAAGATAATAATAATAATAATAAAACATTTTATTTAAAAGCGCCTTTCAAGACACCCAGGGTCATCTCACAAGAAATAAAAGCAACAACAAAGAACTTAGTCATATAAAATCAAATAATCAACTAATACTGTGTCACGAGCCTTCATATGACATGGAGATGCGTACTAACTCAACTGTTCAATGGTTGTTTAAGTTATGCAATACTTTGTCTATTCTGTACATTTGATGTTTTATGTCTGTTTGACTTATTTGTTGTCTTGTACTGCCTCTGTGGGTAGTCAATGAAGTTGGACGACAAAGTATAAACATTCTGGAAGCTTCACTTACCTTCAACAGGTGAGTACAGAAATTAAAGCTGTTAATCGAGTTCCAGCACACAGGAAAAGGCTACTGTCCATGTGATGAGCTGGTAGTACCCAAATGACTTGGAACTTATATCTAACTGATATAATGGCATGAATGTCATGCTAAAGGACCAACAGTAACATGTAACCAAGGAAACAGCACATAACCAACTTAAATGTGTGAATGAGGACACAGCTCTCACACCATGCTAAACTTCCTCGCTCTACCCACCTCCAGAACTACTGAGTCCTTTCAGTACGGGTAGCTCAGAAATGATAAAACTAACTGAATTACTGTGTAACCTTTAATTACACTGTTAAAAACTCCAAAACTTTAACAAGCTAAACAAGGCAACTAAGAATTTCGTTTAACTTTAGCAACTTACTTTTCAAAAGTTCTTTGTGTTTTAAACTATTAGCTAAAGTGTTTCATAACACATAAACCAATAGCTAAAGTGTTTCCTGAAACATAAAGCAAAAAATAGTCAATGGACTAAACAGTGACCTTTTTTGTGATAACTACTCCTTAAATCTCTGTGGCTTATGATGATCTGTACAACCACTCAACTGCATCTTTTGCTTCCTGTCTTCTGTGCAGATGATGCCTTGTAGCTGCAGGTTGATGTGCTGTCCCAGGATCACCAGCATCCTGCAAAGCTGCTTCCTAAGGATTCTCCTCCTTTTCATTTTGTAGTGCAGCTCTGGTACTAGCATAAGTCCTCTTTTGGTAGCTGGGTCTTGGCTCTGCTGCAAAGCTCCTTTGATGTTTAACACATAGGAGCTACTCCACTGTCGTGTGGTTTCAGGCAGTCATGATGCACTATCTTGCTGTTGTTAGGACCTTGAATCTCATAAAGGATGGGGCCACGGCATGCAGAAACAACCAGAAGGCCCCTTCCATGGTGCTTGGAGCTTAGTTCTTTCTTTTTCATGTCATCCTTTATCTGCCCCAAATCTCCCGCACTGTAGGGTCTCTCCTGTGTTGAACATCATATGTCCTATTTTGATGTTTTCGTGCTGTCCACCTCCCTTGCAGTGTTGTGTGAGTTTTTCCTCCAGACTGTAGAGGATGTCTGGCATCTCCATACTGTCAGACCTGAGCTCTGCTGCAGCAGTCCAAACACCTTGTGGTTGGTTAGCCTGTGACTGCATGCTGTGAGCTGCTGTAGGCAGATGTTCGTCCCCATTTCTCTGGTTTTGGTCACAAATAGCACTGTATCATCTGAAGCAAGGTCCTGTTAAACCACTCCACTTGTCCATTAGAGGCAGAGTGGTAGGGGGTGGTCCTTGTGTTAGAGGTCTGTAGGAGCTTACAGATATTCTGGAACAGGGGGCTTTCAAAATTGCAGCCTTGGTCAGTTTGTAGCTCAAGTGGGGCCCTGAAATGAGCAATGAATTTGTACACCAATTTCTTTGCCATCGTCTCAGCCCCTTGATCAGGAACAAGGAAGGCTTCAACCCATCAGGTGATCTGGTCAATGATGAGTACTTGTTCCCAGTGGTGGATACTGAAAATGGGCCAAGTATGTCTAGATGGAGATGATCCAGAGGTGCTCTTACTTGATAGCTTTGCAGCTTGGCTTTTTTCAATGAACGGCCTTGTGAGCATGACAGTGTAGGCAGCTTTTTACAAACAAATGAACATCACCTCCCATTCCATACTACCAATAGCTCTGGTGTAGCCTATCTAGAGTCTTTGCTTCCCCCAGGTGACCACACTGAGAAGGATTGTAAGCAGGCCTGGAGGATCTTGGTTTGGATGGCTGCTGGGGACCAGTAACAATGAAGATATTTGGGTGTTCCCTGCCAGGAGTAGTAGAGAACTCCTTGCCACAGCACAACCTGAGGCCAGAAAAGCAGGAGTTTCCTTACTGCAGGACTCTTGAGTGTCACCTGATTCTTGGAAGGGAGATTTCCTGACTCTTTACACTCATGCAGGATGGTCAAGACTGGATTGGCTTTTTATAACTTGGGTAGTTCTTCGATGCTGAGTGAATGCATCCAGTTTACTGTTGGAGCCCTTAGGGTGCTAAACTGGATGTGGCTGGCCCACTTCTAATGGTTTAGTTTTCAGCACCACTGGTCTCATCACTAGAATGGAGGTACCTCACAGCCAGTTGTACTAAGTCATCAACATCATCTTCAAACCTTGCTCATGAAGTCTTTGGCAGTATTTGCATCCTTGACATGGCAGATTGACAAGTTCTTTCCAGCTTGGTAGCAGTCACATGTTTGAATGAGCTGTCTTGCCTTGACAAAGAGTCAGCATTTGACTGCCCGAGCCCAGCCCTGTGCTCAATGTCAAAGTCATTTTGGCTCAACTCTTCCAGCCAGCGAGCCAACTTCAGGGTGTTTAAACCAGAACAGCCAGGTTAGGCTGTTCTGATCACTGTGAAAGAGAGCTTCCTACCAAGCAGATATGGCAGAGAAAAGAACAACAGCAAGTAACTCACATCTGGTAACGCAGAACCTTTGTTGAGCTGGTGTGAGATGGTTACTGGCGTAGGTGACAACTCGATCCTCTACTCACTGCAGTTTTGACAGTACAGCTCCAATACTGTGATTTGAGGCATAGATGTTCATGATGTACTTGTACTTCCACAGTCATCCAAGTACTGCAGCCATTATTAGCTTCTCCTTGAGCAGTTAAAAATATTCTGATACTCATCTGTCCACTAGAATGTGGCTCCTTTTTCAGAGGGTTGTAGAGAGGACTTGCCAGTTCTGCAAAGACTGGAACAAACTTGGGATAATAATTACACTGTCAAAGGAAAAGCCTGCAGCTTTTATAGATTGGTGGGGGGTTGCCATTGTTATAAATCTCTGATGGGTTTGGGTGAATATCTGCACCACTGACAATGTGGCTTAGGAGCTTCATCTTTAAGCAAGTGACATTTGGCTTGCTTCAGCTTCAATCCATAGCTGTGGAGACACTCAAAATCCTGTTTAAGCCAGCCAAGGCTTTCATCAACCCCTCACCTAGAAAAACAATGTCCTCCAGGTAGAGGAGCAATAAGAATAAGACAATGTTCAGTAGCTCTGAGGAGAGAGGTGTTCCATCCCACGTGATGAAGATGCTGAGTATAAGCACTCTGAGGGTGAGAGACATGAACCAGACAATTAGTGACTTTTAAACTTTGTGCAGGAGCTTGTATTACGTTGGCTTGGTTGAGAGACTTGACTGCAATGAAGCGAGCGCAAGATTCCTCAGAAGAATCCAGGGAGCGCTGGCAGTGAGAAACCAGCTTTACATTCAAAGAAAATGATGAGGGACCCTTCCTATTGAGTAATCTGATGAAGAACCTTTATCAACCTCAAAAGGCTGGAAAAGCAAGGAGGGAGCAGCAACTCATGTTTCTCTGCAACCTTGATGAATAGATAAAGGTTCTTCAACATTCTTTATGAATAGAATGTTGAGGAGTGTTTTTTGATTGTGCAGTGGTCTAGAAGCTCGAACTGCTGGTTTGTTCTCACAAGTTCAAAACTGTGAAACTGTTTCTTAACCAAATTATGCTCATGTTTAAACTTCAAAACTCAGATGGTCAATTTACCCCCAGATGGCTCAACTTACCCCTAAACCTGAGGCAAGATGAGCCACAGGAACACTTGGAACACTTTTTTTTTGAGAAGTCATATTTCCAGGGCTCTTTGTCACAGATGAATTATTTTAATTTCAATAGCTAGAAGACATCATGAAATAAAGGTAGACATTCTACTTGTCTCATGTTTCCTTGCTTAGAAGACAATATAAGTAAAGACTGGCTCACCTTACTCCACTCTCCCCTACCCTTCAAAACTGAAATAACTGACTTGGAGCTCTATATCTTATATCTAATGGATATAATGGCATGGTAACGCCATGCTAAAGGACAATAACATGTAACCAAGGAAACAGCACATAATAAATGTGTGTATGAGGAGCGTTCATCACATCTCTCACCAAGCTTAACTTCCTCACAGTAAACAACAAACTACTAACAAGTCATTTTTCACCTGTGTGTTATATATATATACTGTACATGTGAGTTGCTTATTTTGAGTACATCTTTAGAATAATGACACAGCATGAAACTATTTGATGCATTTTAAGGTTTTGCAGGTCACTGTAAGCCCTCTAAAAGCTACGCATGCAGACATAAGGTCAGAGGAATTACATAATGCACTGACACAACAGGGTGTTTTGCTGTATTCCATACGAGTGGAGCTCAAGAGGCTAACAGTTCCTGGTTCCAAGAAGCTAACAGTTCCAGCTATGTAGAGGCCCCTGGGGGCCCCTCTCTGTTTTTAAAAAGGGCCTAAAAAAATAAAGGGGACTGGCCCAATTCTGCACTCATATTCCAGAAATGCTCACAAACTCGTTTCAACTTATATCTGGCATGAAAAAGGAGAGATTTATGATCACTGATAAACGTGTTTTATATTTCTGCTCTGCGCTTTAACACTGTAACATCTAGGAATCATCTCAGATATTAAATTTTAATTCTGTGGTTGACACGGACAGAGCAGCTTGTCAAATGTGGCAGGAGGTCTTAGATGATTATATTAAATATCAATGCTGAGAGAAAACAATGAATCTTGGATTTAACCCTGAGAATAGAGCCAGCAACTCTATGTGCCATGTGTGAAGATCAGCACATATGACATGGAATGTTCTGGCTTACCAGCAAATATTTATAAGGAATATCCCAATACCCCATTAAAGCACAGACACAATGCTTCAGGCTGACCTGCTAAATCACCATCAGAGCTGGAACAGTTTCCCTTTTGTATTAAAAGTTAATAAAGTAGGACAGCAGTGCAAATATTTTCACAGCAGAAAATGAAGACAGACACACAGGTGCATTGCACAGGCTGAGCATGGAGGCAATATGGTTTTGGCTTTGGAGGAGGCGTGCTATTTTTCAACCAAGCAGATCCATCAAGTTCAATGTTCCAGTCTGTTGCCAAATGCATGCAGGGCTGAGCCAGCATGCAGCCTTTCAATGACAAAAACTTATTGAATAATAAGGCTTAATGAAGCTGCTACTGCTGGACTCAGGTAAAAATTAGATTGTTTATATGTACTTAAAAGCTTTAAAATGTATTTTGAAGTAAAGCAATTAAGCTGATGTTGCTGAAGAGAGAGAGAGAGAGAGAGAGGAGAAGAGAAGGAAAATGGTCAGAGTGCATAAACAGATGGTCACTTTTCTGCCGAATGTTGAATAGACATCAGAGATGTTGGAGGCACATCTGGAGTGGCAGGAAGCTGAGTGCAGGGAGCTGCAGATCTGTGGGATAATTAGGTGAGGGTCAGAACTATTCTGTGTGTGTGTGTGTGTGTGTCCGCATACACCGGAAGCGCACAGTAAAAAGTAATGAAGACAAAAAGTAATAAAGAAGTTTTACTCTTTAAGCACATCCAACATGATACTGCATAAGTACAATCTTGCTTTTGCAATAATTAATTAAGATTCAACCAATTCCCACATCATTTGTGATCTGGCAATTTTGTCCAATTCCTGCAATATTTGAGAAATAAAGAAAGAATTCTTGTAAATATTAATTTTTAATATTACTTTTTCCAGCATAAGATAAACAAATTCAGAATCACTCTGATAAGCCCATGTATTTAAAAAAAAGAAAAAAAAAAAAAATCAAATATTGATTTAAAGAGACATGTTGTAGTAAATATACTAATTCCCGACTTATGGTCTGTCACCAAAATTGTTCTCAGACAGGCTTCGTTTTACTCCAACAAGTTCAAATCTCAGCGAAACCAAACATAAAACTGACTAATTCATGGAGCTATAGTGGGACTGAGCCTGATTTACTTTATTTCAGCAATGCTGGAACCCGCTACTCACAAATTACTATCTAGAGCCAACGGGACTCTAAACATCAGGATGATGATGATGATGATGATGATGATGATGATGATGATGATGATGATGATGCTGTGCTAGATTCCCTACAACAGTAATAGTAACCACAAGCCTAATTTGTCTTATGAGCAGTGGCCCAAACTTCCAGCCTTCCTGCTTAGTCTTTGTTTCATGCAAGCACAACTGTTCAAGTTAAAAAAAAAAAAAGGTGTGTATTTGTATTTCCATAAAAATTCAGCTTTGGTCACACTTCTACCTCTACTGAGACTTAGTAGGACACATTTTTGGTTTTAAACAGCTATTTGAGAGACTCTGTTATTATGAAGGTTAAAGACATTTAAAATTTATTTCTCATCCTGTTTGTGAGTATATTACAGTATTGCTGACTACTGTCTCCTTATCATACTACACAAAATAAAGATTTGTTTTCCCTACGTTAAAGTTGCTATACTGACGTGCTGCTGCCGTGCATTTCACGATCAGATTTTCTTGAAGTTGAGCCAACCAACAGATTTCTGTCTTCTTCTTGTCTTTTACAGCTGGAGAAGGAGAACTGTTGCAGGCTGCCAGTGTGAACCTATCTACCCTCGCTTTGAGGTGGGAGGTGCAGAGCTGGCGCTGGTGTCACTGGAGTGTGTGTTCTTTGTGGCTGTGGGGGGG
>VXCM01003354.1:17342-74974 GCA_014773175.1 Lucifuga dentata
GGGCAGAGGACGACATAGGAGGGGAGAGAGCATGGAATGTGAGAAGAAGTATGGAATGTGAGTTTATAAAAGTCAAAACAGATACATGTGTAGAGCTCATTAATGCTGTAGTTTTAGTGGGTAAAAAGGAAATAGAGAGGAAAGTTAAACGTTGGATGGGGGAGGGGGGTACCTCATTAAAGCATCAGTAGTGAGTAGCGTGACTCTTCAGCCACGCTCGTACAGTGACTCACACCCACGGCTTACTAGGGGTTCCACTCACCAGAGCTGGAAGCTGTGAGTGGACCGTGGAGTCAGACAAATAAAGCAGCAAAGCTTTTACTGACAAAGAAAAGGGAAAGGAAACATTTCCAAAAAACTGTTTGTGTCAGTGCTGCAGCAGAAATATTATATCTGCAGACCAAATGTGTCTCAGCCTGGACACTAGTGTGCACACTGTGGCTTCAGGAAGACTTTCTGTGACTATCAGTCAAACGCTGATGTAACTAAACTGCTCTTTGCAACACGCATCTTGTGTTTTACAACGCAAAATGTAAAAAGAGCAGAATTAATATGTTACCGAGAAGCAGGAATGCTTAACTAGAAATGTAACATGAGGCTGTTTGATGCTATTATGTAAAAAATATCATAAATCAGATCCCTAAAATGTGCATTCTGTCATGTATGGCACTGAGGAGCATCGCAGCACGCCGTGTTCTGCTGTCACCGAGGCCGTGCAGGTTGCTAGATGTTTGGCTCGCTCTAATTCACACTCTGGTTCTCTGTCTGCTGTGTTTCTCCTCATGGGAGTTCTAGCACGTCTCTGGAAGGTGGGTGATACGTTACTGTGGGAGCCTGTGGAATGTGGGAATGGTTTTGGCTCTGATAATTTGCTGACAGCTCACTGTGTACACAGCTCTCCGTTACAAAATCACAAAGACATCACCTGCCCCACTGACGGACACAAGCTGGAGTTTAGATTCTAGCCTTCGCCTGTGAGGTCAACAGTTCATCTGTGGCGAGTCCTGGAATCCTGCGATTGGCACTGATGCATGTAGTTACTGTAGCTGTTCAGCGTTTCTGCAGTTATTCCTGACCGGATCAGGCTGAGCCAGACACTCAAGACCTGGATTCAGTTCTGCCTTAAAGGACCATACTGGCCATTTTGCATGTTTGAGCCTAATATTTTCAGTTTTCATACATGTAACGTTACTGACAATCATTTCCCACAGCATACTACTGGAACGGTGAATTAAAAATGTTTTTCCTACCATCCAGACTTCCATTGGTTTCAGTTCATTCTGCTATTAAAATCAACTTGTTGATACTTGAAACGTTCTTGGGACAGGTAATCCATCATCACCAACAAGACGTGTATTCAGGTTTTTTTAGAAGTTATGTAATTTTAGTGTTTAAGCTCAATAAAAAGCGTGGAGTGAATGTATGCCTCCACCGGGGAATATAGTCCCAAAAGAAGACCTGCGTTTATGGAAAAATTTAAAGGACCGTGACTTCATAAGGCTGTGTAACTATTAGCAGGAGAAACATGGATTTTTAAGGTGGGTGTATCACTTGAATATTTGATTTTGAAAGATTAAGAGATTTAGCAAAATATCAGGAAAGCTGAAATACGGTTTTATCCTTTGGGAAATGATTGTCAGTAACGTAACATGTATGAAAACTGAATATATTACTCTCAAACATGCAAAATGGGTGGTATGGTATTTTAAGTTGGGAAACGAGGAGTTGAGGCTTGGGACTTGCATGTTGACTTGTCTTACTTTAGATGTGTCTACCTGAAGACTTGACTTCAGACAGGAAAGAAACAGCTTGTATATTTCATTATTAGATCACAGTATGGCTGAAATGTCTTTGTTTTATGTTGTGTGTTAATACTTCACTTCTCTGCTTCATTACATTTGTGCTCCTTCCTGCTTTTAGTTAACTAGTGCAGTGTCCATTCAAAACGCACCTGTTCAGACCAGGCCAGACTTTATGGTGAGCACTGCAGCCATAATTTAGTTCTGCACGTCCTCTGAGCTAGCTTTGTTTCAGGGTCGGGTTG
The DNA here is from genome assembly GCA_014773175.1 of Lucifuga dentata. Lineage (NCBI taxonomy): Eukaryota > Metazoa > Chordata > Actinopteri > Ophidiiformes > Bythitidae > Lucifuga > Lucifuga dentata. Next base: position 19,387 of record VXCM01003354.1, read on the forward strand.
AGATGGTGGCTGGAGCATGCTGCCACTCCCGGAGCATATCCTGCCACACAGACTACTTTTTACTGTCACAGCTCAGTTTGAGAACCGCTCATCCAAACAACTTCATACGTGACACTGCACGTTCTTGGGTCCTGAGCAATAAACCTGCTAAATATCAGCTTCATAGATGCTGGGTTCTAGAGATGTTGGTGCCACAGACAGAGATTTCTGTCTTTATAGAAGATGAAGATCAGACAGTTGATTTAGGTTTTTGAATGTGCTGAAGATCATTACTGATTTCTTTTCTTTTGTATATTATGTCAAGAGTCCAATTTCATATTGGAGAAAAGTGCCATTAAAATGTGTTGAAGGGCAATACATGAGATTCAGTTTCACTATTCAGCATATGATAACAACTGCAATACAGAAACCAACCTGTATTACATCACAAGTGCTACCTAATTCCTGTTGGTGATTAAAGTGTTTTCACATTTATGTGGTTTGGCTCAATTCAATTGGATCCCCCCCCCCCCCNCCCCCCCATTCATTTGGGCAGGTCTGATACACAGCAACATGTGGTTTTCCACATGTTGGCTTGAAGTCAGATTCAGTTTCTGCTGTCATAGTTTTCTTCTTTATGGATCAAATGATGCTATGACATCTTTGTTACTCTGATTTACTTTGATACCATAGAAACTACTTCCTGTTTGGCGTTTCTTTCTCCAGAGCAAACTGTTCTTTTGCTGCTGTATTTTGTTTCTGATTGGATGTTTTCCTGAATGAACCTGAACCAGACCAAGCAGGAAATGCACCATTGTAACACTTTGGTCTGATTTAGACCAGAGCAAACGATCTACAGATCTCACAGCCAAAAGTCTGTGTCCACGTTATCTCTAACTTCCACTCTGTCATGCCATGTCTGTCTGGTCCAGAAAGGGTCAAAGTCTTTACACATCTTACGTTTAACATGAATATTGCTTTCATATTGTGAAGAGATTTGGTGCTTGATGGTATACTGAAGGCCACATCGGCTGGTGCTGTATATGGTGTATATACTGTAGTATATAGTATATAATAACTCCTTCCAAGCACTTTGGTCTCTCATGTCAAACTGAATCTTTAATCCTGTATAATCAGATTTCCTTACCCTTCAAATCTTGTCAAATCCCACTCAAGTCAAGACCTCCCCAACCAATGTGGACATGTTTCAGTGGAAGCAGACTTACCATAAATCCGAACATTCTGGCATGATCCTCTTCTTTCCGTTGAAATATAATTCAAAATCTTGGATTTTGAGTCTGTGGGCGTAGTCTATATAGCCAGATACTTCCTGTCCAAGAATATTATGATCCCTTATGAAAATGACTGACTGTAAAAAGAAGAAAAAGAAGGAAACCCTGTGTAAATAATCATCCAGCCTCTCAAGTTAAAGCCAAGAAGGCCGCTGTGACTTTTTTAAATGTGAAGGGATCTGTTAGAAATACACCCACTTTAAAACACAAAGGCTCATGTTATATGGTGAATCAGCTTCAGATGAAAAAGGCTCCAGCGTGAGTGTGTCTGTGCTCACTGAGGTCGCGTCTACAGAATATCCTGATCAGATACGTGCGTGGGACCGAATCCTTTGACTTACAGTAACTGGAGACTGAGTTCTGTTCCAGCACACCTACAGCTGGAGCGAGAACCGAGCACATAGAAATTCCAGACTGAAAGGACAAATAAATTCCAACTTACAGCTTAATACTCCAGGTTGTGTATATCGTTGATGACGTTTTGGTCAAACAAGGGGCCCAATAAGGCAAAAGGAGACAAAACTCACACAAGACACATCTACATTCAAAAGTGGACGTATTTGCGTGTTAATTTCTTAAATGTCTATAGTTTAAGCATATTGAAAGTCTGTGGAGGTTCTTAATGTTTCACAAATGAGAAAATCACACTCAGCACATTCACATGCATGCTAAAACTTTCATTATATCTGGATTAAGGTAAGAAATAGTTTTTAAAGTCATGTGAACACCATAATTCAATGAAATCAGCATAAAATGGTGTAAAGGTGTTTTCACAATTGGACAGTTTCAGCCTTTTAAGTGAACTCAGATTGATTAGTCAGCATTTTTTGCGCATATGTGAATGCTCCAAAAGATCTCAGACCCTCTGAAATGATGAGTTCAGAAGGTCTGAGGGCCCACGATGAGTTCTCTTCGCGGGCCTTTTGATTTTTGCAGGCTGAAAACGAAACGGTCCTGGGTCGCTTTGCGTTTTTCTTCTGCCTTTTTGATCCTCAGTACTTTCCATACGTACATGATGCAGCTCACTACTACAATGAGAAGAGCAGCTAAAAACAAACTGCAAGATGGCTAGCTGAAGGGTTGTTTGGTCAGAAGAAGAGACGACAGCTCTCCTTGATGTATGGAGCGACGACTACATCAAACAACAGCTCTCTTCAACACACAAAAACACAGAATTGTTTCCAGTTTTTGCTGAAAATGAAAGGGGTTACAAGGGTCTGAGTTCTGAAGGACTTGTGTTGTGAACAGTAAGGGGACTGAGACCCATCAGAGTGCAACTGCAGCCAAAAGAGTACTCAGTACTCTTTTGGACTGAGTTTGGTTCGCTTAAAAGGGTCTATATGTAATAACACGCAAAAATTACTCTAACAGACTAGCTTATGCAACTGTAAATGGATTTATTAAGTATGGAAAAGTTATAACCAGAGTAAGACAACTTCACATATTGGATTTAAAATTCCAAATTGAGAAATCCATTGATTTAAACAAACGACACTGAATCAGACACAACAGCTGAAAGTTGTACAGATCCCCTCAGGTGGTGGCAAAACATGAAATGTAGGTTTGATGGTTTGATAACACATTATGATAATGGATGAAAAAACTCCAAAGTCCACACTCAGGTGTGAAGAGCTTGTTTTGTCTGCATTCACAAAGACAGAAAGAAGCCTTTTCTTTCTTTTCTTTCTTCCTTTTCTGCCTTTGTGTCGGACTTGTCTTGTGACTATGGAAAACAAGTCCCGCTTGTCAGCCAACAACAACACGGTCAGAGGATCTAAGCAGCAGAGATAACACATCTACACGTCTGCATGATTGTCACATCCCTGTCTTTACTACAGACAGTGTGCCTGAGCTTGAAAGAAAATGACCCCCNCCAACACTTAGAATAGATGCTATCAACTTCCCACCTAGCCCGTCTACTAGCTTCTGTGTTCCTGCAGCCAGGAGGAGAGACATCATCAGATGGCCCCAGCAAAAGCAAAGGAAATCCAGCACGTTTAAGGGATTTCTGAGTCTGAAATTAACACATACCAAGCAGCTAATAAATATTTCTACCAAAGAGTTTATGTTTGTAGTTCTCTTTGTTTGGCAGAAGTTAGAAGGCTCAAAAACAAGGCGCCATGACACTAGCGGCTAATTTCAGGTGTGGATAATGCCATGATGTGGCCCTTTAAACACAACTTTAAACGTGTTTCAGATCTGTAGATCGTTTGCTCTGGTCTGAATCAGGGACTAAATTGTTGGTTTGATTCAGTTTAACACAGAAAAAAAGTTAATAAAAAAAATCTATCAGTAAAAGCCATGTGACAATGCTCTCTCTGCTCATTGGTCAGAAAGAAAATCCAAACAGGAAGTAGTTTCTATGGTGTCAAAGTAAATCAGAGTAACAAAGATGAATGTGGATCCTTTCCTAGTCATAGCATCATTTGATCCATGAAGAAGAAAACTATGACAGCAGAAACTGAATCTGATGTAGAGACGTGGAAAACCACATGCTGCTTCACAAGATGTGAAGAAGACATGTTGCCTTCACACGCTGAACAGGAGAATGGAGCAACATGCTGACAACATACAAGCACACGCTAACCTGCNTGCCTTCACACGCTGAACAGGAGAATGGAGCAACATGCTGACAACATACAAGCACACGCTAACCTGCACATGTGGTGATCTGTACACGTGTTAATTAAGATAGATGTGTTTCCACCTTTAACAGCATCTTATGATGAATCAAAGGTGGAGTTTAAAGGAGGTAAAGTTTTGCAGATATCTGATGAGTGTCTAACATAAAACAAACGTTACCACAGTTATAGTTAAATGTTAATCACACACAACCCTCATTGCTTCTAGATAAATCAATAGATCAATAGATTATCGTTGGTTCAGAACAAATGTGGATCATGTTCAGACCATGACCGAACCTCCACAGTTCTGTTGGAATTGAACTTGATTATTTTAGGATCTACGTTTGATTCTTATGTTGTCATATACCCAAACGAAGTGAACTTAAGGAGGAAACAATCCAAGCCCTGAAACAAATGCTAAAAGCAAACTCGGTGTGAAAACGCGTTAAGTTTTGGCTCATCGCTTATGAACAACAAAGGTTTCTAATTTGTCATTAATTGGAGTCTGTGGCTAATTGATCAAAAAGGATAATCTGGCACATTGTCCACTACTTGCTTCAGGATAAGGTAACAGCATCAGGTTTAACAAAGGACTGTAATACATGGACACCAAGACTAGGCTAGAAAACAGCTCCACTGGCTGAAATACTAAGTCTAGAATTACTAGGAGTCATACTTAACCGCTTTCAACTTCTGACATTAGTACAGATATGTGTATTGTAACAGTACGTTGTTAGAAGATGGCTTTTTTTCGGCGACCCGATTGTGATCTGGTATACGATGCCCTCTCTTGATTCATTTGCCAATTAACACACTTATAAACACACAAAAACACACACACTTACAAAAGACACAACTACATGACAAACATGTTGCTTTTACAGGGTTTGTATGCAGATTTTGTACCTGTTGTCGACTTTGACCTCTTAATTATGAGTCAAATAAATTCAGGTAAACATATTATATTGGACAGGGTCCTTGGCAAGGTGTCTGAATCTTTAGAACATCAGGAATAGTCAGAAATCTACAGAAACACCAGAGCAGTTACCCCCCCCCATTTACCAGAACAGCTGCTGTGACCCAGGTTACAGCTGCATCTTCAACGTTCAGATGCTGCTGTGAAACTCTTTGTGCTCTCAGGTGAAATTTCAGATGGCTGGAAGAAAAACACCGGTGACCTTAAGATGAAGGTTACACAAACCACTAAAGAACAGCAGAGCGAGTGGGAGTTCCCTTTAAATCCAGGATCCACAACAAAGCCTTTCAAATCCGTGTGGGGACCCCACCCTCAAAGAATCCACGGTGCGTGTTTGTGAGCTGAGACACACACATGGTGAAACGTGAACAGTGCTGACTAATATAATCAGTGAGATGATTGTCAGTAACATAACATGTATGAAAATTGAATATATTAGGCTCAAACATGCAGAATGGGTGGTATGGTCCTTTAAAACATGGCAGTCCATCATATCTTGGGAACAGTGACAATATCTGTATAATATTACGATTTAAATTTTTTTAATAAAAGAACAGTAACTAGATATAAAGGTAAAATACATGATGGCAGTTTATGTCAAACCTGATTGGTTAGAACATCTGTAACATGGTAGTAAAGGGTAAAACAGGCTAAGCTGCTCATAATTATTATGCTATAATAAGATAATATCAGTATAAAACTATTACAGGTACTATTGAGCTGAGAAACAGTTTAAGATGCTAATGATAGTTCCTGGTAATGACAACAAATCATGGCACAATCAGGAGTTTCTTCTTAGTTTCTGGTTATGGTTCTAAGTTTTATGGTTGTGTTTATTCGCTTTTTCATTCATGTGTCACCTGTAACAGTTTATTGGCATTGGACTTTAGCATTTGAGCAGCAGTTGCTTTTATTTTTTTGGGTAGCATGACACGTGCTGGCAGAGCGAAAATGATGCAGGTTGAAGCATCAACTTTTCTGTTTACTAGGAATGTTAATAATTCACCAGTTATCAAATAACCATGTTATCAGCGTTACACCCTGGCTGACAAAACCAAAGCTCTGCATAAAATGTGACTTCCCTCTTTCCAGGAAATGACCAGCAGACCACGAGCTTCAGCCTGTAAGACATTTATTCCAATCAAATGGAGTTTTTAACTTCAGGGAGGGAATTAAAAAAAAAAAAAAAANAAAAAAAAAAAAAAAAGACACTAATACTTCCCAAACAAAATAAAAGAACCCAAAACACAAAGTTCTTACCTATTCTATCAGAAAACAGCAGCAAACCTGGCTCACACAAAAAGGGCTTCCTGTCAATAAGTCAATGATAATCTATTTACAATGAGTTACAGATGATCAGGATCAATAAACCGGCTGACTGGAGGGATGGGAAGAGGAGAAACCACACCAGCAGGTCTCATATCCTCCCACAGCACCAGAGCCAATCACAGCGCAGCAACCACCTAAATCACCCAACACACCAGCAGCACCTCATCATTCAATACTCAGCTCACAGAGAGAGAGAGGGGGAGNCCCAACACACCAGCAGCACCTCATCATTCAATACTCAGCTCACAGAGAGAGAGAGGGGGAGGATCCACAACATGTTGTCTACAAACGTTTCTCAATCAAAAAATATATAATATATAAAATATACATATATAATATATAAATATGATCCTATTTCATAACACCAGTTCAACCAATTAAAAATAGCAATGTACATTTTTCTAGTGGTTCTGGTGGCATCTGCAGATTTTCTAACCCCAAAACCAACCAACCTCTAATTCTCCATCATCATCATCATCATCATCATCACTGTGTGGAGTCAATACACACACACATCTTCTTCCAAGACCATACAGAAAAATGTTTGTTTCTTGATAAGAATTTATTTTTCCTTTCCATTATGTGACTTTAATTACAGATTATATTTTTGTTAATATTTTGAATGAAAGATCAGGAGGAGAAACAATAAAGACGCTTTTTTTTCCTTCAAAGATTTTGCTTTTATTTACTCAGACTGTTCATATATGTGGAGGTCCTGTAAGTGTAAGTTGTGTCTTTCAAATTTCTTTTTAATTTTTTTTTTTTTTTTAACAACAAACAAGCACACAGTTCCACTTTTGCTATCCAGATGATTTATTCACCAAATTATTAACAACTTTTATTTGTTTTGTAAGATAATAAACTATTATGTATGTTTAGGTGATCAGATCCATCTGATGTTTGAATTATATTTATTTAACCTCAAACTGCTGCTGCAGCTTTACAGCGACATAACACGACAAGAAACACACACACACACAAGCATGCACATATACACATACACACGTATACATGTATGCACGCACGCGCACACACACACACACACACACACACACACACACACACAGATCCTACACTGGGTCCAGTTTTTGTGTGTTGAAATGTGCTTGTTGTGATTTGTTTGTTCAGTGCTGTGAATCGCATTAATCTGTTTTTTTTGTTTTATTTTTATGAATCTTTTTTTTATGAATCTGTTTGTTTTTATTAATCTGTTTTTTTTTATTAATCTGTTATTTTATTTTATTTTTATGAATCTGTTTTTATTCATCTGTTTTTTTAATTAATCTGTTTTTTTTATTTTATTTTATGAATCTGTTTTTTTATTTTATTTTTATGAATCTTTTTTATGAATCTGTTTGTTTTTATTAATCTGTTTTTTTTAATTAATCTGTTAATTTTATTTTTATGAATCTGTTTTTATTCATCTGTTTTTTGATATGTTTTTTTAATTTTATTTTGTGAATCTGTTTTTTTATGACTCTGTTTTTAATCTGTTGTTTTTTTTATCAATCTGTTTGAACATTGTCAGTCATCACACAAATGATGTGCTGTAACGCCTTTACAGATTTCAACCTGCAAAATCTGCTGCCTTCCAACCTGCCAAAAACTGAAATCCAAGTTTAATTTTAAAACAGGTTTAAATCTGCGAAAATAACCAGAGATTCAGTGGAAAGTTTATAATTTCTATCAGCGTCCAGGTTTATCACCAAAACATGCTAATCTGAGTTTCTTGCTGTCGGGGTCAGAACAGGCTGATTCTGCGGCATACACATGCAATAAGGATGGAAATAATCAAAAGACACTTTTTCCTCTTTCCTTCATAATTACAGGGCGTGTCACTCCACAGATGTCCTGGCACCAGATACAAAAATGCACAAATTAACAGTTGAAAGGACTTCTTGCTCTACACTGTATTTTGATCTTATATCTCTTTTAAACGCTGGCTCCAACACACACTCGTGCAAAGAGTCATTCTAACATTTCTTCATCTTATATAGGTGAAATGTTTATGTAAGTGTTCATATGAGCTTTTTGCCGCTCAGTTATTTGTGTTTTCATGCTTGGTGCCCGTAAGAATTTCCCTGAAGTGGAGAATTAGGGGAAAGTGTGGAGACAGAGCTGACCAGCTGAACGACATTCTCAAGCCATTCATGAGGAACGTCTTCACTGAGCACCTTTTGGGTTCTGGGATGTTTGTCTGTTGTTTGGAATTCCGCTGAGAAAAAGTGGGATTTGAGCATTTGTTTGCCTCATGTGCTCCCCATCTGCATCTATAAACAGACTGCATGGCTGTTTGTGCAAGAGACGGAACACATAAATCCAGCAGCAGGTGTCCTCCTATTGGACTTTCTGAGCACCCAATGGCAGACGGCGACGCCCGCTGAGGTTAGCCTGCAGGGCAGAGCAACTGCGGCCAGATACCAAACGGGAAGCAGCAAAGCAGCTCGCTCAACCCCAGGCCTCCGTCTTTTTGGAGAAATCACCAGTAAAGCCATCGCCACAAAATAAGTGAGTTGAACCCACACACTTCAAATTACAGGGCACGTGGACTGAAAATGGTATACTGCTTTTCACAATTGGTGTTTTAGAAATTCTATTAAAACCTCCTCAGCCTGCTGCTGTGCAGCTGCTGTTTTCCTCAGACTGCATCAAACCGCTCAGTGCTACGGCTCTGCTTCTCTTTCACTGCTCACAGTGATGATGTATGCAACACAGGGTGCACGTATCCAATACACAGTGCACGTATGCAACACACGGCGCACATATGCAACACACGGCGCATGTAGCCAACACATGGCACACGTATGCAGCACACGGAGCACATATCCACAGTGCCCATATCCAACACACAGTGCATACTGTATATCCAAATACAGTGCACATATCCAACAACGGTGCACATATGCAGCACACGGAGCACATATCCACAGTGCCCATATCCAACACACAGTGCATACTGTATATCCAAATACAGTGCACATATCCAACAACAGTGCACATATGCAACACACGGTGCACATATGCGACACATGGTGCATGTATGCAACACACACGGTGCACGTAAGTAGCACACGGTGCATATATCCGACACACAGTGCACGTATACAACACACAGTGCACATATCTCTCACATGGTGCATGTAAACAACACACAGTTTACGTATGGAGCACACGGTGCACGTATCCAGCACATGGTGCCTGTACTACTTGATGCAGTGCACCTGGCTGCATGAAAACACTGAGACGTGACAGAAAGTGAGTTCTGACCCTCCAGGAGGAACTTCCTACTTTATTGTCGATTTCTTGTCACAAAGGGTCAAACATGAGAACACGATCTCATTTGTCATGCTTTATTTTTCAGTCAACTAAAAAAATAACTGGAAAATCCAAACTAAAAGACAGAAAATCAGAATGAAAGTCCATGCATCTGCTGCAGACTGAGAAGGGTTAATGATTTTCGGACTTTTCTTCCAGACCTGAACTGCTGCTACTGCCTCTGGCCTGTGGGATTCTAAATTACTATGTCCAAAAAGTGCAACAAAATCAAGAAAAAATAGACAAATGAAAAGTAAACTAACTAAATCATTGTGAAATGAAATCTTCAGGGAGCGTTAGTAAGGTTCTTGGCAGGTGGCAGACATTTTCTCGGCATTCCCAGCTTTCCCACACGGAGAAGAAGCTGTCAGCCTGACAGGTGGCATCACTTACACTGTTTGCTGCAGAAACCTGCAACAGAAAAGGAGTAAAGTTTCTGCTCCCTGGAAGAACAAAATCCCTCCAGTAAATTAGTCGCATGCCTGAATTCAGGGAGGAATTATGGGTTGAGAATAGCAGGCGTGTCTGGCACATGTGGTCGAAACACAAATCAGTCAAACGCCATCTCAGCTACAGATTTCAGACACCAAAGTGACCAAGAGAGACATATCTATTCCTCTCCGCTCCCACCGCCATTTCCCACATTCCACTGGCTTTTAAATTACCAGTGGGAAGAAGAAGAATACAAGTTTAGCTTTAAATACATCGGCGCACATGGAGTCCAGTCGAGTCCTTATGTCTCTGGTCCCTTCAGCATGAGGCAGATGAAGACGTGCTGATCATACGTGTTTTCTCCTTTCTTTGTTCTGCTTCTGTGTGTTGGTGCTGAACATGATTATGCTGCTAACATTACGCAGAGTAACACAGATCTCTGCTGCTGAAGCCTAAAGCTCCTAGCTTAATGTCTGGATGGCATAAAGTATTGTTCTCTTCAGTCATACTTTGAAGCTGTTGTGCAGCAGCAGATATGCAGTAAAATGCATGTCTGCACAGGGCTCGACGTTAACTTTCAAAAGTGGTCGCCTGTCGGGCCACCTGGATGTGAATTGTGGTTGCCCTGACCAATTGTTTGGTTGCCCAGGGTTTGTTCAGTAGGGCAGCACAGAAATTTTAAAAAATCAGATTTTATCTTTTTTTTTTTAAATTTTACAATCTCACTGTACTACACATTTGCTGCATTTCCATCCAACTAATTCTCATATTTAATGCACATTTCTGGTTATTTGATTAAAGGAAATGCGAATTGATGCGCGTTTCCATCAACTACGTTATGAATTATCTCAGAGGTGATTTAATTCTACATAAACTAATGTCCACAGCATGCAGAGTTTATATTAAACCCTTGATGTGGAAGAATACTTATTACAGCTCATATGCAGTTATACACGCCTTATTAATGAAGCCAACAGGCTAGCGATGCTAACGATAGCGCGTTGGCATTCTATAAACTCGTTAAGTACTGAGTACCGTGTGGTGGTGAAACTTTCAGTGTGGGTAAAACAATCGTTTACATGGCGTATTCAAGTTATTTGTGAAAAATTCATACGTTTTTCAGATATAACATTGTTGTGCAGGTGCTTGCTAACAACTACCTGCTTTTCTGAGGTGTGTATGTGTGTGTGCGTGTGTGTGTGTGTGTGTGTGCGCGTGTGTGTGTGCGTGCGTGCTCACCGGGTAGCACATCGCATCCTCATCTTAATGCGAATAAACTGTTTCCATCCACTTTATTCACATTTTGTCTTATGCTAATAATCAATTGATCCACCTCTGCTAAGCGCATAAATTTTTAATACGCATTTTGGAGTTCATGCGAATTAACAGTGTTTCCATTCAAACATTCAAATGCGTATGTTCATTAGTCGCATAAAAATAGTTGGATGGAAATGCACCTAGTGCTGCTGGAATCCACTGCTGGAGGTCAAACTATGTTCTTGTCAGTAACTTAATAATTGAAATTAAATTTTAGCATTTTAACACCGATTTTCTATATATTCCGAATTGAGTGCACTAATATTAGAATCTGCACAAAAAGTTGCACAGATGACCAGTTTTCGTAAGTAAAATGGCGGACCGAGTCGAACTAAAAAAACGTGCACAAATATGTGAAGATTTATCTAAAATTATGACACACTGGATAGAATTAGTGTTTGGAGGTTGGTTGCCTGGTCGGGCCGTACGTAGTGGCCCGAACTAAGGCGACGTTTGCCCCGGGCCGTCAGGCACCCGTTAATGTCATATGCTTCTGTAACAGATTTGATTTGACTGCAGTCACACTGGAGGATTCAACAAATAAGATATGAAGCGTGTAAAGTGACTCTAGCTTTGACACCACAAGGTATAATCATGGAGATCAGTAAAATTAAATGATTGTTGCTGCTGTTCATTATTTTCAGGTAAATTTAACTCTTATCTGCTAGCATTAACAATCACAACAAGAAGGTGCTCAGAAAGTCCATACCTCTGCCAAGGCCAACAAAATCCCCATTAATAATCATGTTTGTGTCTTGGATTCTGGATCCAGAACAGGATCCACATCACCTCCACAACTGAGTCACTTCTTCCTCTCTACATTATCTATCTCTCCTCCAATTTCCATCCAAATCCATAACTTTTCCAGATATCCTGCTAGCAAAGGCAAACCACAGGCGAACACATGACCTCCCTGGCGGAGGTACAGTAATACCTGTTTTTTATTGTAATGTCCATGTTCCCTTCCTGCCTCTTCATTCTTAGAGTCTGAAGCAGACTCAGCGGCTTTTACAGGACCAACACTGCAAGCGTTCATCAATCCTGCAGCACTTTATGAGCCACAAGTCATCTAAGAACTTCAGACTTTTGTGTGCTTTAGGCTAAAGATCCACCTTTTATTAAAACAAGACCAAAGTCTGCAGGACAAAAGGAGTTTTGTATAACAGAATGATATTTATTCCTAAAATACTTTATTTAGTGGAGGTGTACTCAGGACTTTATGCATAAAAAAAGGAGGTTTAATCTACAGGATTCATAAAACACAGTGCCAGACTTCACACAGTTGATGAGGCAAATATCATCACGTAACCTCTTCCCTCATTCATAAACGTCTGCTCCTCCATCTTTTATCATTTGCCTTCAAAGAGGCGTTACTACAGTATTTATTTATTCACACAACAAGTGATTCATAAACACAGTGTCACACTATAATGAAGACGAGTTTCAGTCTGATGGTAAAGTTCAACAGTATAAAATATAATGTTTTAAAATTTGTCTCGTGTGTGTTACTGATCAATAACTTTCATTTTAAGCCCACTGACTTGATCAGTGTTTTTTTTTTTTTTTTTANTTTTTTTTTTTTTTTTTAAATGGAAAGTTTGGATCTGATCTCACACACATTCTACTGACACTGAGCCTCTTCATCAAGTCTAAAGTCTGCTTCATGCTTCATACAGACTCAACAGTAGGCACGTGGAAAGTGTGACGTAATTGCGGCACTGTCGACCATGTGGTCACACACCACTCGATTTTTGAAGCAATGCAGACAGCGTTCGTGTGATGTTACGCGCCTCCAATGATGATTGGCCAAGCGAAGAGATAGGAAGAGGTATGGAGGAAACCCAGGTAGTGTGTAGAGGTGTGGAAGGGAGAGAGGATAAATAATGTTTTGGAGTGTTAACCAGCTGTTGTTACATACAGCGCCACCGTTAAAGTGCACGGTCGTCACGAATGAGTGAGAAGCATGAATTCCAGGACACATGGCCAGTCTGTTGCAGAGACGTCCACGATTATGTCCGTGCCACATACGCATGAACTAGCTCTAATCCTCTGTGCTCTCTCTCTCTCTCTCTCTCTCTCTCTCTCTCTCACACAAACACACAAACACACACACATCACATATGTTTGATGAGCTTCTCAGTTTTCACTGTGACACATTCAACTTTTATGCAGCAAACATCAGAGGCCACATCTGGTTAAAACTAAAACGTTCCACTTCCTGCCACCTTCTCACACTGTTCAGATCATCAGAGAGACACTGCAGCGTCTGAAGATGATCTTCTTCATCATCCTGCCTATCATGGTCACACCCTGTTTTATCTACTGGCGGTGGTGATCAGTGATTAACCTGTGAAAGAGAAAGGATGAAACTGAAAGCAGATTCTTTCAGAACAGAACGGTGAGATCTCTGCTGAACAACACGCATATCATGGATTACAAACAAACATTTTTGTGGACGTTTATCTGTAGAGTGTTGTTATTGAAGGATAATTCAGATACCAAAGCAAATGGTAGAGAAAATTGCTCTTTTTGAAAGTTTCCTGAGTTGTCACGTGTTCAGAGACTTTCAGAGATCACCACAATGTCTGCTCCAGCTGCCTGCAGAAACGCTGGAAACAGAGTAAAAATAAAAACTGCCCCATTTGTAAAAGAAAATCTTCAAAGAATTTTCTTTTAGTGAATGTTTCACTGAAAGATCTGGCTGATTCCTTTGCTGGGAGACAGAAAACTGGACCATCTGAGACTGAAGACGGAGAGAATCAGAAGAGCCTGAAGGGTTTTGTAAGTATGAAGAGAAATCTACGTGTCCTGTTGTGAAGTCTGTCCATCACAGTCATAAGCTGCTTCTGTAGGACAGCAGTCAGTGAGCCGAAGGACCAAATGAAATCTGATTTAAAGGACCATACCATACCACCCATTTTGCATGTTTGCAAGTATCAACTTGTTGATACTTGAAATGTTCTTGGGATAGGTAATCCATCATCACCAACAAGACGTGTATTCAGGTTTTTTTAGAAGTTATGTAATTTTAGCGTTTAAGCTCAATAAAAAGCGTGGAGTGAATGTATGCCTCCACCAGGGAATATAGTCCCAAAAGAAGACCTGTGTTTATGGAAAAATTTAAAGGACTGTGACTTCATAAGGCTGTGTAACTATTAGCAGGAGAAACATGGATTTTTAAGGTGGGTGTATCACTTGAATATTTGATTTTGAAAGATTAAGAGATTTTGCAAAATATCAGGAAAGCTGAAATACGGTTTTATCCTTTGGGAAATGATTGTCAGTAACGTAACATGTATGAAAATTGAATGTATTAGGCTCAAACATGCAAAATAGGTATGGTCCTTTAAAGCCTCTGCAGGACAAGCTGAACAAATCCACAGGCATTGAAGAAACCTACATGGAAATGATTCAACACTCCAAGCAGCTGTTGTCCACACAGGAACAGATCAGAACTCAGAGATAAACAAGCTCCAGCAGCTCCTGAAAGAGGAAGAGGAGTCCAGACTGGCAGCTCTGAGGGAGGAAGAGGTGTGTCAGCAGAGAGTTGAAGATGATGGAGGAGGAGATCTCCTTTAGAAAGACAAGGTGCCGTTCAGCAGCTACAAAGCCACTCAGAGCAGAACCAGATCCACAGATGCTCTCAGGAGCCCTGATAGATGTGGCCAAACATCTGGGAAACCTGTCCTTCAGAGTCTGGGACAAGATGAAGGACCAGATCACCTTCAGTCCTGTTATACTGGACCCAAACACTGCAAGCAGATGTCTCTATCTGTCTGATGATCTGACCAATGTGAGATATGGAGACAAAAACCAACAACTTCCTGATAACCCAGAGAGAAACACATTCCAAGTTCTTATTTGATCATTCCTCGCACCGTGATCCTCACGTAACCCGGAAACCAATCAGGTCCTCCATCTTTAAGAACATTCCAAAGCTCTGATTTCTGCTCTGAGGATGGAGGAGCTTCATCAGCGAGGAAACATGAGACGCTCCTACAGGAAGCTTCTGATTGGACAGATCTACTACAGCTGATCTGATACACGGACACGCGTCTTAATATGACCTCATCATGAGTTTCATCAAACATGTGAACAGAAAAATAACAGTAAAATCTCAGTTGTAAAATAACTCTGATTACTGATGATTTACTCTGATTGATCATCTGATTAAAACGACTGGATGTGTGTTCAGTGCAGCTCTGAATGATAAAGAATCATAAAACAATAAAACAAGCAGCAACAAAATCCTCTGACATGTTTAATAAAACGTCCCGTTAGTTAAAGTTCATAACGCTGATAAACTTTATATTTTAACTCTCTGAGCAGAGAAACACACTTAGAAACGTGATGATCTGTAGATTAGAAAGTCAGATTGTTCTGCATGTTTGTCAAACTGTTCATGTTAATTATTACAGTAATAATCAGAATATTTCATTATTTTATTATCTTGTAGAAACTAAAACACAGCAGCTCCANGTAATAATCAGAATATTTCATTATTTTATTATCTTGTAGAAACTAAAACACAGCAGCTCCAAGCTGTTCAGCTGTGTGACACGTTGCTTCAGATGACGCTTGAGGAGCGAGGGTGTTTCATTTCTTTGAAATCGTCGCTCCTCAGCTCCTCTGTCCTCTCTTCTTTTCCTCGCTTCTTCAGTGGGCGGGACTAAGATGCGAGGAAAAGATGCAAGTGAGGGAAATGTGGAAACGAATAAGGAATGCACCCAAAGTATAGCATCGTTTTAGGATTTGAGGGCTTCAGCTCAGGGAAGGACAGCTGGGACTTGGAGGTGGGAGACCATCCTGAGTGGATGTAGGTTTGGCTGCAGAGCCAGCTGACAGGAAGGAGAAGATATCTGGAATCTGGCATCTATGGCATCGCAGTGGAAAATATATTGCTGGACTTGATGTGACACTAAAACCACAGCAAAGTCTCCGGAGGGGGGTCGTGTCCTTCTGCGACGCTGAAGACTGGCATCTACACTCAGAGACACGGTTTCCATGTTTCTATGCTGGAGCAGCAAAATCTGTCAGATCATTTTATTTTTCTTTTTGTCTTTTTTGGTAGTTAAATGTTTGAATGAGTCTGTTTATGGAGCAGAATGAGGACATCATGTAAGGGACACACCTTCATTATTAGGCTAATTGTGTAGACAACTGCACATAATGTGACCACAGACTTGGAAATATGACTTTTTCCCCCTTTTACACAAAAACACAAAAAGAGAAAGTTTGGATTTTTTTTTTTTTTTTTTTTTGTGTTTATTTTAAGTTTGTCACTTTACCTGCACGTAGAACGTCTGGTTATTTCTGATCTTTAATTATCTGGTTCTTGAAAATGATTCAGTGAATTTGAAGATGAAATGTCTGAAAACATTTTTTTTTTTTTTTTTTTTTAATAACATGGAGTGTTTTTCTCTCCATGATGGACATGTTGGTTTGATATAACTCAGCTGTTTTCTGTTGACAGTGTGTGTGTGTGTATGTGTGTGCGATGAAACACTGGGGATTAATACTGACTGTCACACTCTGATACAATAACAGGTTAACTGAGCTGCTGTGTACCATCAGGCAGTTTATCTGGAAGAACAACCTGAATCTCCTTCATCATTGTTTTGGAAAATTCAGCACAAATGTTTAACATTTCTCTCACCATGATTCAATTAACTTATTAAATTAGGCCAACATACATTTATCTATCAATTATAGAAATCAGTGAGTTTATCACATATTTAAACTTTTACAGTTGTACACACACACACACACACACACATCCCATGTGCAGGTGTGTGGATCAATTCTCTCTCTTATCTTAGTGTTGATCTCTTAAAACATGGAGCTCTAAACCAGTCATCCTCAAAGTCCAGACTCCGATCCGGATCCAAACCAAACCACAACTGTCTCTGGACTCTGAGCAAATGATATTTTTCATATGTATTCATTTACACCACAGACCAGAATGAACCGGAAGTATGTGATTCAGTTACAGCGTGACCCGGATCACCGATTCATGGATTGAATCTTTGAATCGATGATTCGGTGAACCGGCCAAGCCTAGTTTGGAGAAATGCGGTTCAACAAACGTGTTCAATGTAGGACATGCAGCTGGTTTAACACAGATCAACCAAACTCAGCAGGAAAAAAAAGCAACAATTTCATCTCGGTGGGTTTGAATACTTGGAGACCGAATCAGTGCAACATGTTTCAAATTATTTCATACAGTCCAGCAATGCAAAAATGGCACATTCTCCTCCGTTCTAAAGTCAGTAAACGCAGCACGAACACGCTGCCACAAACAACTTTGTTTTGGAGGACACTCCCTTCCTGTTATTTGAGACGGATGTTTAAACAGACATTTGAGCAAAGGCAAACGCATGTTACACTGGTCAGCTGCACCTGCTGCTCAGCACACATACACACACACACACGCACGCACACATACTTGCAGCATTAGGACAGATGTGGTCTGCTACAGTCACCGCACGACTGTAAACAAACTGCTAGAGCCGCTAACAGGAAGTCAGACCTGCAGCCTCACACAATCTGTGCTTCCTGCTGAATATGCCCTCCAGGGGAAAAATGGATATCATAGCCACGTGTTATGACTTCTTTCACACACTTCATTAATATAAGCACACGTTTTATTATCTATTCCCTCATTTTTAGCTTAATACTGGCCACGTTTTACCGATTTGTTAATTTTTACTATTATTCTTGTGACAGCAGTCTGGAATCAAACATACCAGTTTCATCACCCTCAAATTAAAATTTTTAGAGCTCATCAAAAATGAGACAATTAGCAATTTGTATGCCTGTTTAAAACTAAAATGCTGAATGTTATTTTTGAAAATCAACGTTTGCAATAAGTTTGTACTGTCTTTTTCCTGGAATATTTTGCTGACTGTGACAAAGTGTAATAAACAGCAAACAGCTTGTTTCAAAGCGGTTACCGTAAAGATCACAACAACTGCACAAGCAGGTTCAGCTGGCTTGACTTTGAAAATGAGACAGGCGGCTGGCTTGATCGCAGTTTCACAAGGATGGAAAAAGAGTCACAAAAAATCAAATTAATGAATTGGTAGAACATGGCTACAATTTAACTAAAACAAGAGAACGAATTAGTAAAATATGGCTACAGAATAATAAAATGTCAGCACATATTAATAAAGCGTAGGAACAAATTCATAATGCATGGCCATTACATCAGTTTTTTTCTCCACGCATATTATATGGGGGCTGCATAGCTTCCTGTTCTCAATTCTTTGTTAGAAGTTCTGCTACTGGCATTACTATGCTACTAGCGTTACTATGCTACTAGCGTTACTTATGCTACTAGCCTTACTTATGCTTCTAGCATTACTATGCTACTAGCCTTACTATGCTGCTAGCGTTACTTATGCTACTAGCGTTACTTATGCTACTAGCATTACTATACAACTAGCATGTTACTTGTGCTACTAGCATTACTATGCTACTAGCATTAACTTAAGCTACAAGTGTTACTTATGCTACTAGCATTACTTATGCTACTAGCATTACTATGCTACTAGTGTTACTTATGCTACTAGCGTTACTATGTTACTAGCGTTACTATGCTACTAGCATTACTTATTATTCTAGCATTACTTATGTGACTAGCATTATTTATATTACTAGCGTTACTTATGCTACTAGCATTACTATGCTACTGGCATTATGCTTCTAGCGTTACTTATGCTACTAGCATTACTTATACTTCTAGCATTACTTATACTACTAGCATTACTTATGCGACTAGCACTACTTATGTTACTAGCGTTACTTATGCTACTAGCATTATTATGCTACTAGTGTTACTTATGCAACTAGTGTTAATATACTACTAGCAATACTTATGCTATTAGCAATACTTATGCTACTAGCATTACTATGCTACTAGCATTACTATGCTACTAGTGTTACTTATGCTAATAGCATTACTTATGGTCGTAGCATTACTATGCAACTAGCGTTACTTGTGCTACTAGCGTTACTATGCTACTAGCGTTACTTATGCTTCTAGCATTATTATGCTACTAGCATTAACTTATGCTACTAGGGTTACTTATGCTACTAGTGTTACTTATGCTACTAGCATTACTATGCTACTAGTGTTACTTATTCTACTAGCGTTACTATGCTACTAGCATTATTATGCTACTAGCACTACTTATACTGCTAGCGTTACTATGCTACTAGTGTTATTATGCTACTAGTGTTCAGGTAAAAATTTGTCTATTGAAAAGATAGATTTTATTTTATTAATCAATGTGAATCACAAGCAATAGAAAAATCTATTTTTCCCTTCCACTTGTACATTTACAGTATCTTCCTCTTCCAAAATCTTCATGAAGCATTCCAAAACCAGTGAGGCTCAGGGTGGTTTGTTTAAGAAATCTTCATTATCTGTACTTAGCCCCTAAGCTAACACAGGTGTAAATGACTTTCAGCTCAGGTGCAGAAATGACAAAGTGAAAGAATACTCATGGAGGGAGTTGTCCTGTGAATTACACTGTGAAAACACACTCAGCAAAAAAGCCCGAGACATCAGTGTTTTCCTTCCTTCTTTGTCTTGGACAAAGTTTGGTGGTGCTTTTGTCAGATGAAGAGAGACGAAGAGCTTCAGTGTCTTTATTTCCTACATTTTCTACTGACTGCAGTGTTCAGATCCCACAGCAGCTCCACATCCACTCCTAAAAGGAGCCATTATAAGTACTTTTAACGCAAAAATCAGGCTTTTATCCAGAATTAAAGCAGTGAGCAGTTCTTTCATGGTAATATAATAATACTAGGTCATTTTTGATGATCATGTATTATAAGTAGTATGTTGATTACACAATTAGTAGCTTTAATTATACATGAATAAAATAAATACAGTTTATTAGTAATGCTGTTCAACTTTTTACCAAGCTGTTTGGTGTCACTTATGGAACATCTTTTTTTTCTTATTACTTATGTTCTTTCATTAGTTTTTTGAGAGCAACACACATTAAGTGGAAGTAAGAACTGATTACCACTTCATTTTAAAGAGTTTTTAAAATTGCATTTCTGGAACTGGCTTTAATTTGCTGAGTGTGACACAACAAAAAGACACAGACAAGTGGAAACCAGCGTAACTCTAAGAACAAAATCCAGAATAATCCATAAAATCCAGTGAGGATAAAAACACAGCATAAATTTAATGTGTCGATAAGAAAAAAGTGTCACGGAACCATGTTTCCTCATTCATAAACTTCTGTTACCAACTTTTTTTTAACGTTTGCATTGAAAGATGCGTTACTACAGTATTTTCTTATTTTACACCTCATAAAACACACAAAAGTGTTTCAGTCTGGTGGTAAATTTCATCAGTATGAAATCTGATTAATATTTTAAACTGTATTTGTCTCATGTTTAGTGGTCAATACATTTGATACATAAATTCACTTGCCTGATCAATCAGTTTATTTAAAGGACCATTCCACACATTTTGCATCTTTGAGCCTAATATATTCAGTTTTCATACATGTTATGTTACTGACAATCATTTCCCAAAGCATACTACTGGAATGGTGAATTAAAAATGTTTTTCCTACCTTCCAGACCTCCATTGGTTTCAGTTCATTCTGCTATTAAAATCAACTTGTTGATACTGTAAACGTTCTTGGGATAGGTAATCCATCATCACCAACAAGACGTGTATTCAGGTTTTTTTAGAAGTTATGTAATTTTAGTGTTTAAGCTCAATAAAAAGCGTGGAGTGAATGTATGCCTCCACCGGGGAATATAGTCCCAAAAGAAGACCTGCGTTTATGGAAAAATTTAAAGGACCGTGACTTCATAAGGCTGTGTAACTATTAGCAGGAGAAACATGGATTTTTAAGGTGGATGTATCACTTGAATATTTGATTTTAAATGATGAAGAGATTTTGCAAAATATCAGGAAAGCTGAAATACAGTTTTATTCTTTGGGAAATAATTGTCAGTAACGTAACATGTATGAAAACTGAATATATTTGACTCAAACATGCAAAATGGGAGGTATGGTCCTTTAAGTGGAGAGTTTTGATCTGACGTCAGACATTTGAATGGCACTGAGACTCGTCTCATCCTCTGCATCTCTCTCTCTCTCTCTCACACACACACACACACACACACACACACACGCACCATGAATCTCAGTGGTGTCTGGATCTCTTCTTTCTTTTCTTAGCATCAATCTCTTAAAACACAGAGCTTGAAAGCAGAATTTACTGTATGTTTGCTTTGCCAATTTAATGTGTTAATGCTGCTTTAAAACCAGATGAATCAAGATAAACTGTGGCTCTTAAATATGAATCAGCTCATTAACACGCTGATCTTCATTGGCTTTTACCTGTGACTCACCTTAAAACAACACACCTGTGATGGGACATCGGTGCTGTGATTAAGGTGAGCTGAATGAGCTTCAGTTATTATTCAGTATGATGCTGTGTTGTTCTCATGGTTTTTATGAGTTCTGCCCACTGTCTGTCTCTGCTACACGTTGTGAGCTTTGTTGAAATGCTGCTGGATGTTAAAGAGGTCACGTTCCTCAAAACCGCGACCAGCCTCATACGGCTGTAAAAATGACTGAATCTCTAAGTCATTTCCTAACATCTCACATCCTCTGACGCAGGAAGCCACATAGTGCTGAGAAAGTTTCATCTTTATCTGGCTGGCCACAATCCTAAAACTAAACTTCATTCACAACATTCTGGAAAAATATACAATATCTGAGCCAGGAAAAATACATTTTTCACAGCAACACCAGAAAAGAAGAAAAAGCAGTGAGAACAATGAAAGTTTGTGACAAACGATGCTGAGTCTGATGAACTTTGTTGGGTTCATGTCAGCTCATCTCTCATCAGCTTTTAGCCTTTTAAACCTTCTGAAAACTTACTGTAACGCCACAGAAACATTACAGTTTCATTATGAAGGAAAGGGAGTTTTCAGGTCAAAGGTCAAAGACCTTGAACATGTCAAAGAACATTGTGAGCCAGGCTTTAAGTCAAAAGTCTGGGTAAATGAGAGTAGGAATATCATTAGAGATCACAGGTCTGACCTTTGACCTTTACTAATATTTGCTTGAAATGCTGTAACAAATCTAAGGTTTCTATTACATCATGTATTAAAATATGATCCGTATACAGATACATAATCCAGATACATGATCCAGATACATTATCTAGATACATAATCCAGATACATTATCCAGATTAAGTGCAATAAAAAGCGTGGAGTGAATGTATGCCTCCACCAGGGAATATAGTCCCAAAAGAAGACCTGTGTTTATGGAAAAATTTAAAGGACCGTGACTTCATAAGGCTGTGTAACTATTAGCAGGACAAACATGGATTTTTAAGGTGGGTGTATCACTTGAATATTTGATTTTGAAAGATTAAGAGATTTTGTAAAATATCAGGAAAACTGAAATACAGTTTTATCTTTTGGGAAATGATTGTCACTAATGTAACATGTATGAAAACTGAATATATTAGGCTCAAACATGCAAAATGTATGGTCCTTTAAAAGCGTTTCATGAATTTCACAGCTTCTAATTAATCACTTATAATGACTGTAAGAACAACATTAGCTTCAACTATTTATACCAACAACACTAGCAGCAAAAAGCAGCACTGTGTGTGTCAGAGACTAAGTCTTCTGCAGCTTTAGAAAGATTAGCAGTTCAGCTTCAGACACGAACCAAACATCCTCCTTCATGAACTTCTCTCCCTCGTGTTCTGGCATTTCTTGTGAAATCCTTTGACAAAAAGCAAACTTCAAAGTCGCGGGGTGGAGAATAACATTTGCAGATTAGTCTGATGTTAACAACCTAATTTTATTTAATTTAGACACACCAACAAATAAACTTCCTGTTTACAGCAAGCATGCTATGCATCATTACAAACTGCCTTCAGAGACACATTCCACCTCTCCAGCTTTTCTAAAAGAACCAGAATAAGTCTCATTTCCATGAAGCTGAAACTAGTTTGAAGTGTTTGTGTGTTTCTCTGTCAGGTTTACAGCAGAACTTTTGCTCCCAGTGCACATGAATCTGCCCAGTGCAGTTTAACCCTCCACAGAGAAGTCCCTGCCTGTCAATCCCACACACACACACACACACACACACACACACACACACACACAGTACCTGCATCTGTAAGTAGAAACACACACTCATGTACAGAATATTGCTTCCAGTCAGCGAGCTAATGAGAAGCAGCTTTTCTGGCTGCTTGATATGATGCAGTTCCTCCATATTCAGTCTGTTAACATCAGGAACGTAACCGAGTCCAGACAGGAAGCACCTGTATGCATCAGGTAGTATTGTGACCTCATAGTGCAACTAACAGGACAGATCCCCACAACAGCTGATGCATCTGTCCAATTAAATTGAAGCGAAACCTTTTGTCTCACCTCAACATTCTGTGTTTCTGGGAGTTTACTGACTTACAAATGATGTGTTTTAGACTGGGACCATTAAAATACAAATGAAGCTCAAAAACATGTTGACCAGGAGTGAAGTTTGTAACAATGACAGTAATTCATAAACCACAGCACCAGATTTCATGCGTCCATGAGAGCAGGCCGGATTGGCCAGGTTGGATTGGGATCCTAGTTTTTATCAGGAAAAATCAAGTTGTTGATGAGGGGGGGGATCAGGAGTCCATAGTTTGGTTTCACTTTGTTGCTGTCTCTGCTTTCGCATTCTTGGGGCCGCCCGAGTTATAGAATGTGATGGTAGGTTCAGCTATATACTGATATTTCAAGTTGTCGACGGGCGGCAGGCGGTGGGCAGGGACAGCATCGGGTGCCCACCATCATTGGCCCACCGGCCCACAGTGTCAGTCACAATGGCTGCAGCCTACCGGGAAAAGTCCCGCCTCTTCCAACAGCCAATCTGACCCTGTATGAGAGCAATTATCATCATGCAACCATAAGTGAGTTCCAAAGCTCTTTTTTGATCGCTCCTCACTCCTCACGTGACCCGGAAACCAATCAGATCCGCCATCTTTAAGGATGTCCCAAAGCTCTTATTTCTGCTCTGAGGATGGAGGAGCTTCATCAGGAGACATGAGTGGGCATGGCCTGGCTGCGTGGCCTCTGTGTGGTCGGGGACCCTCTGCTGTCCTTAGGACATCAGGTCACTTCCTGACTGAACAGACTGAGCTGAGCGGTGTCAGCAGTACGTCTGCTATCCTGGAGATTTAAACATGTCTGATGGGTTCAGCACACGGAGCGACACGATATTAACACTAAACCACTTTTCACTCATTTTTAATCTGTTTGTCTCTGTTTTTCTCTCTCTCCATCGTGCTGATCCTCCTCTTTGACAGACTTAAACTTCTAGATATCAATAAACATATTGGTGAACTCCTGTAAAGAGGACTGATGGTGGCTCATGCATGCACACACACTAACCTACACACACACATGCTCACACATGCACAAGCATGCGATCTGTCTGTTGCAAGATTAAATTGTGTTTATACTCAATGGTGTGTGCCGGTCTTGTGCACACTAGAATTATATATAGACAGGTGAAGAGAAAAAAAAGAAAAAAAAGGAAGACATGAGCAAAGAAATGACAGACACTCCTACAGGAAGTCTGTCCTGACAGACACGCCCCTTTACTGGAATTCTGTTTCTGATTGGACAGATCTGCTACAGCTGATCTGATACACCGACATGCATCTTAACATGACCTCATCATGAGTTTCATCAAACATGTGAACAGGAAAAATAACAGCAACATCTCAAGTGTAAAATGACTGATTATTGATGAGTCTGAATATTAATATTTCTTGTATTTAGTCTGATTATCTGTTTAAAATGACTTGATGTGTGTTCAGTCTGAATGACACAAAACACAAAACAAGGAACACACTTTTAGTGAACTCAGAAGTCAGATTTTTCCGACTTCCTGCTTGGAAAAATGCGTTGGAATGGCACAAGTCAGAGCTCCGACTGGGAAACGAGGAACAAAATGATCTACGCCGACTTCACAAGTATGATGTCACTCAACATGGCAGCACCGTGGAAGTGAGCTTTGTGAATGGAAATGATCAGCTAACAGGCGAATCAAGTATTTTTTATGTGACATTGAAATACAAAGGTTAAAATATATCGCCATGGTAACTATCTACAGTGTATAATAACTGTTTGCCATTGATATGTAAGTGTAAATAATTTCATAATATTACTTNACAGTGTATAATAACTGTTTGCCATTGATATGTAAGTGTAAATAATTTCATAATATTACTTCTCTGTACAAAACTTTAATACTGTGATTAATATCATTGTAAAACAACACAACCAGACAGTGTAGTCTAACTTTACTTTAGTTAGTATTTATTACTAAGTTTATTTAATCTGACAGTATTTATTGGCNTGTAGTCTAACTTTACTTTAGTTAGTATTTATTACTAAGTTTATTTAATCTGACAGTATTTATTGGCGTTTGTTTTACATTTGGCTGGAACGGTTTGAGGTCAGAAGTTGCAATTTTCAACTGGGAAATTCTGACTTCTCACTGTGACTGGAACGCAGCATTAGAAACAATGATCTGTAGATTATAAAGTCAGATTATTCTGCACGTTTGTCAAACTGTTCATGTGGCAGTAATAATCAGAGGAGAATATTTCATTATTTTATTATCAGCTAGGAACTAAAACACAGCAGCTCCAAACGCTCTGACTGTGTTCCAAAGCTCTTATTCGTTTCCACGTCTCCCTCACTTGTGTCTCTTCCTTGCATCTTAGTCCCGCCCACTGAAGACGAGAGGAAAAGATGTGAGGACAGAGGAGCTGAGGAACGACGATTTAACAGAAACGAAACATCGTCGCTCCCCAAGCATTGCGTCACTTCCTGATGATGTCGCAGCTGATCGGAGCGCTTGTTGCTGCTGTGTTTTAGTTAGTATTATTTCCTAACAGGATGTTTTATTAAACATGTCGGTCTGTTTTCACTGTTGTTTGTTATATGTCACTTTAACCAGCCGGCCTCACCGAGCTGCTTTGGAGTCCTAATCTGGGTGTGTTATAATAAGCATTCTGCACTTCCTCACCTGCCATGTTTTCTCTGATTTAGCAACAAGTCACATATATTCAGCAAATGAGGACTGATATTAATACCGTCCATGTATACGCTACTCTGCATTTTTGCCTTAATCACGGCACAGACAACAATCAGACTAAATGTGCACCTTGCTGCACTGACGTTTCCTTTGTGCCTTTAAGCTGAGTCATAATTTCAGCAATTACTGTATACATCTGACAAAATAATTTCTAAAATGCTTAATGTAAGAAGAGGGATTAAAACTACAGCTTCATGCATTAGTGGCTCCAAACGATAAGAAGTTGCAGTTAATCTTTACATTAATACTGAGAAAGGCTGCAATGCATCATCAGCAACACAACTGCACCCAACACGTTTAACAATCTGACTGCTGATAATGAAAAAAACGACTGCAGACAGACCACAAAGTCAAACATTCTGACTTTCTGAGTTCCTGCTTTGTCTGATCAGAGCTCACACTTACACAAGTTGTCCCTCTTCACTTTTCATTCACCACCTTTTGGGTGGAGAAGTAAGTGTACATATTCACTATCAGCAGTATAGCTTGTGGTTTACATTCATTACACGTGTGCATTTTAACATGAAAGCATCAGCAAGGAAGGTTGAAACTGAGCTCCTGTATTAAAGGACCATACCGTCCATTCTGCATGTTTGAGCCTAATATATTCAATTTTCATACATGTTATGTTACTGACAGTCATTTCCCAAAGGATAAAACCGTATTTCAGCTTTCCTGATATTTTCCAAAATCTCTTAATCTTTCAAAATCAAATATGCAAGTGATACACCCACCTTAAAAATCCATGTTTCTCCTGCTAATAGTTACACAGCCTTATGAAGTCATGGTCTTTTAAATTTTTTCCATAAACACAGGTCTTCTTTTGGGACTATATTCTCCATTTATATTCTGCTTTTTATTGCATTTTAATGCTAAAATTATGTAACTTCTAAAAAAAAAAAACCTGAATACACGTCTTGTTGGTGATGATGGATTACCTATCCCAAGAACGTTTCAAGTATCAACAAGTTGATTTTAATAGCAGAATGAACTGAAACCAATGGAGGTCTGGAAGGTAGGAAAAACATTTTTAATTCACCGTTCCAGTAGTATGCTTTGGGAAATGATTGTCAGTAACGTTACATGTATGAAAATTGAATATATTAGGCTCAAACATGCAAAATGGATGGTATGGTCCTTTAAGTGTGATCTCTCAGTAATGGTGCTTTCTGCAGGTCATGTGTAACAGTGCAACTTTACATCACAACACTGACTTCCATCCATCCATCCATCCCCATTTTCTAAACCCATTGGTCCTGTTGAGGGTCATGGGGGGCTGGAGCCTATCCCAGCAGTCACAGAGCTAGAGGCGGGGTTCACCCTGGACAGATCACCAGTCTATCACAGAGACAGACAAACTCATTCACACCTACGGGCAATTTAGAGTTTCCAATTCACCTGACATGCATGTCTTTGGAGGTGGGAGGAAGCCGGAGCACCCGGAGGGAACCCACATGGACACGGGGAGAACATGTAAACTCCACACAGAAATGCCCTGCCCTGGCAGGGAATCAAACCCAGGACCTTCTTGCTGTGAGGCAACAGCGCTAACCACTGCACCACCGTGCCGCCCACAGCACTGACTTGTTGTTCCATTATGACTGTTTACGTGATACCATAACTTTAATAAAGCAGGTGCAGTGTTATCAGAGCCTTAAGTCTGTGGCCTTGTTCCCGGGCAGACAAAGCCGCAGGTGTGAGGCTTTGAGAGGGAAAGTGTACAGAGCACAAGCAGAGCCAAAGCAAAATGTTTGTTCAATCAGCCACAATGAAAGTGTTTGCTAAAGGCAGATTTCCAACATGCCACAAAGGATTATTACAGTACAAATACAAGCAAAGTCAAAGGTGATCCAGGTTATAACAGCTCTTGTGGTATTGGTAATTTTCTTATGGTTCACTGAGCAAAAGCTAAGATATTTCTGTATACAAACACAAAAAAGCTAAATCTGCAGCCTTTTAATCTTATTTTTTTATTTTCTTAAAAAAATCACTATAACTACACAGCGTCTCATTAACGAGGCTCCATCATAGCTGAAGCTCATTCTAGAAGCTTCGTTAATCAGAGCACTGCTGTCCCATCACGGTAAAGGTGCATCACGAGTCAGGAAGAACATGTATAGATCTTGTATACACACACACACACACACACACACACACATATATTGTATATAGTATATATGTCACGCTGCAGAAATCTGTGTTACAGGAAATGCAGAAATGATGCACGTTCCCTCTGAAAAATGTGGTCAACTTTTATTGGCGGTAAAACGCAGATAATAATTGAAGTGGTCAAACAGGAACAAATGAAAGAGCTGCCAGAGATGGATTTTTAGTTTGGTAATGAAAGGTTGAGCAGACAGAAATAAACGGTACAGAGGAAGGTTATGATTAGTCTCGTGAAATGCAGATATGCTTCAGAATGGAGAAAGCTATGTTTAGAAATCTACATGTGGTAACGTCAAAGAGATGCCTACAGGACACATCAGTCACTCCAATACTTTACTTTGTATACAGTTCTGTATGAGTGAGTGAGCTGCATACAGACATTTTCCTCTAAACGCTGTAACGGATTCAGAGTTTTCACATTTGTGCTGGTAAAATACAAAAATGCATATAATTCAGCCTGAACTGGAAATAAAACCAGAGACCAAGAGACCAAATATAATAACTAACATATCACTGTTCTTCCTTCTGAATAATGTGCAGTATCTTGCTGCTGAATAAAAGTGAAATAACTTTGTGGTGAATTTCACATTTTATTTGCTTTCTGTCTTCTTATTTTTTTTTTTTAAATCTTTTGTTCTTTTATCAGAGAAATAAAAGTTACTGGTTAAAAGTAAGGGAAATGCTCAAAACCTCCTTTAAAATTTATTGCGTCACATACAGTATGCTATAAATATGCAGTATGTCTTCTCTCTTTTTGGTTGCTATGATGTCATACACAAATAATCTAAAAATAACACTGAGTAATGAAAACTCTTGGATTTATTTCTATAACTGAGCTGATGGCAGATGCAGCTACATTAATCTTAAATACAACTTGACTAAGGATCTTGACCAGTCATCAAGGAAAAAGTAATTTATTCATTGGTGTTATCTCATCTCGAGTATTATCCTATTACTGGGTCTGCCGCAAATCTAAGGGATCTCAATAAATTACAAATAATGCAAAATAAAGTGGCTAGACTGGTGCTAAGATGTTCATACCATACCAGCATATTAATATGCATAACAGATTATCCTAGCTTTTGGTTAAAACTGGATTACAATTTAGTTTGTTAGTTTTCCTGTGGAAAGCTCTTGTGGGCAATCCTGAATTTTTACATGTTGAGTTAGAATACTCAAATCAAATACATCCCTATCTGACTCATCATAGTGGTAAAAACTATTTAGTGCTTCCTTGGTCTAAAACTAAACTTTTAGAACACGCAGTTATTTATCGTCCTGTGTGGCATGGAATGGACTACCGAATACCTTAAACAACATACAAGGTTTTATATGTTTTAGGAAACAAGAAGGCACTTAAAATGTAAATATGATTGGTTGATGCTTTGCTGCTGTTTGTAGGTCATACTTAGCTGATGTGATTTATACTGTTTAGCTTTTCATGATCAGTTGGTGTAACAGGAGATCTTACCTCCAGTAATGATTTTATGGATATTCATTTATATTCCTATCTGTATTATTATTATAATGTTACTGTCAGATTGCTTCTTTTGAATGTTTTAATTCATTCTATTTTTGCTTATCAATTTTTGTATTTTAAACTTGTGGTATCCAGGAAGACTAGCAACCGCTAAGGTGGGAGCTAATGGGAACCCATAAACAATAAAGATAATAAAGACCAAAACTGCTGAGTTAATGTAACATCAAATGTTGGACTTAAAAAAAAAAAGTTAAATTTGATCTCTGAAGCATATCTGGTGCAGCATCATCATGACTTCTGACTATAAAAAATGATCCAACGTCAAATAGTGGCCTGTTCCTTAAAAAAAAAAAGAAAAAAAAAAAGCCATGTTAAGTGACTAGTGACTGTGTGACGAGGCAAACGTGTCTCCTTAGTGGAGCCACAACAGCCCAAAGCCTCCGTTTCAGCTCATCTGAAAGCCTGAGCTCCTTATGTGGAACAATGAGCGTGAGCGGGAAGAGCAGGAAATCTTAGACATACCAACTGAAGTGTTTTAAGAGAGGGAGGGACCCACATTAAACCTTGAAAGACCCGACTATCTCGCCTCTCCTCAGCCTCTTATCCACGTTTATCCACACACACAACCACAGGTTAATTCTTTTGACCTGACACAAACTCCTTCCACATTATTAGGCATTTCAGCCATTGACAGAAGCTTTCAAACCCGTTTGTTACAGGCCACACATGTCAGAGAAGAAGAAGAAGAAGAAGAATGCCAGCCGTCTCAGCGAGCCTGTTTGCTGCTCCAGATGAGTGAAGTATTCACAGGAACAATCATAAGCAATAACTCAGCTTTCTGTAACTCAACACAGTCATCCAACCACGCAGCCTGATTCTACAGCTGAAAAACACAGCTAACGCTAAAGCGTAGTTTGGTTTTTCTGTACACGCTGTTTTTTTCCCCCCTCATAATTAAATGTCTACTTTATATTCAGGCTGAACAATAACAATAAAAAATCTTTTCTGTTCAGTCCTGAAATGAGTTTCAGGAAATGAGGTTTTTTTTTTTTTTTTTTTTTTTTTTTTTTTTTTTTTTTTTTTTTTTTTTTNGGGGGGGGGGGGGGGGGGGGGGGGGGGGGGGGGGGGGGGTCATTAAAAAAAATTACAGTAATTATACAGCGTCACGTCACACTCAATAAGCACCATGATAAACGAAGCTCATTCATAAAGCTTCTCTATGTTAATCAGCTCATCAATGTCCCGTTACAGGTGTGTTGTTGTCAGGTGTGTCACAGGTAAAAACCGATGAAGACGATAATAACGACCAATGAGCTGCTTCATATTTAAGAGTGACAGTTTATCCTGGTTCATCTGGTTTTTGAAGAGAAACTGACACGTTAGATCAGCAAAAGGAAACATAAATTCTGCTTTAGAGCGCCACACTTTCAGAGACTGACGAGATAAGAGGTAAATGCACATAGTAAGCTCTGTCGTGTGTGATCACTGTGTGTGTGTGTGTGTGTGGGTGTGTGTGGGAGGGGATCAGATCAAAATTCTCCATTTAAATAAACTGACAAGCTGCCTGTTTTTATCAATCAAATGTATTGATCACTAATCCGTGATAATACACTAATACATTTTAAAATGTTGCCCAGATTTCACAAAATTATCCCAGAAAGAAACTCGTCTTCAATTTAGTGTGGCGGCGTGTTTTATGAATCACATCCATGACATATAAATAAGGAAATACTGTGGCAACGCCTCTTTCATGGCTAATGCTAAAATATGCTAGCAGGGTTTATGAACATGTTATGACGATATTTGCCCACACTGACACGGTAAGCCATGTGTTAAGCTTTATGAATCTGGCTCTTTGTGCAGATATGCTGTAGATCAGTCATCCTCAAAGTCTGGACTCCAGTCCGGATCCGGACCAAATCACAACTGTCTCTGGACTCTGAGCAAATTATACTTTTTCATATGTATTATTAGTATTATCTGTGAGACATCGCTATGATGCAACAAGTCAAAATTCTCTGCTGCAAAGTGAAACTGAATATCCGCCTGAGAGTTGACAGTGCAGCTAGTTTCATCGACTCGACACCTTAAATTGTTGGTAAAAATTAGGATCCCAAGCTGACCCCAGCTAGACAGACTTTAATAAATTGACCTTTGTCTTATTGAAAATTTTCTTTATGGACCTTGATTTGTATTTGAGTAACCCTTGATTTATATTTATGTACCCCTTAAACATGCAAGCCCTGCTGTAGATCATCATGTCATAAGCTGTGACAGGATGAATCTGATTGGCTGACAAAAGCCTCCATATGTTCAGCAAAGTGCCTCCATGCTGACCAGCTAATATGAAACTTCTCAAACTTTACAATTCCTTGATGACTGCGTGCTTGCGATTCATTTTTTTGTTGCCCCATTTGTAGGCGTGTACATGTACATGCTTATGTGTGAGTTTAGTATGTACGTTCCCACACACAGTGCCTCTTTCACTTCATTAGGATTATTTCCTGATTTTTAAAGAACCTGTAGTGAGGACAGAGTGTTTGTATGCTGCTGCAGGTGGAAGCAGGAAGTGGTTTTCTACCTGGCATAGGATTGTCTCCTGGGTTTGTGTGTTAGGACAGGTGAGCGTGCTTACAGTGTGAAATGTCACAGCAAACCTAATAGCTTTCATTACAGTCTGTCTGTCCTCCAGGTTTGACTGTAATGAGAGTGCAGGAACCCCCCACCCCCACCCTCAGCACATCAATGTGTGTGCCTTTTTGCTGTGCATTTTACCATTGAGGACACATATACCTGCATTCTGCTCTTGTGCAGCCTGATTATAACAGTGTATAAAGCATCAACAGCTTCCTGAGGGTTTGAACTGCTTAATAATCTGCTTGTGTATGTGGTATCATTACCATGAGATAAACTGATAACTTTGTGCTGAAGCCCTGTGTCATGTCCCAGTGCTGACATATCAAATATCACTCCGCTTCAAATAATTCACTGCCATTCACTCTGAAAGAGGCTCAGCAGAAGCAGCATTCTGCTCTTTGGAAGCTTCCAGACAGGAAACGTTTCTGCTGTTGGACTCTGAAGTTCATTGGAACACTTACAGGAGCTTAAAGGCACCCTGATGAAGTTTAAACTCCACTTAAGCAGGTGTTCTCAGTGTTTTCTAGGAGTTCTCCTGGTCAGAAGGCCACAGCCTTCAGGCTGCTGCTGCAGTTATTCCCAGTTATGTTTATTTACAGAACCTCTTATTAGCTGTGTTTACACTGGCCGATGGTTAAAATGTTAACTGCATGGATGAACTCACTGTTAAGCCTGGCTTAAGTTCCAACAAAAACATTTCCCCACCATTGTCAAGATCTCTCAGGGACTAAATCAGACATTTTTACACCTAAAAAGGACTAATCCTAACCAAAAACTTAAATCATATAATATTTACTGAAATTTATTGAAAATTTTCTGGTACAGGAATTTTACAATCCTCTACACCAGACTCAACCAAACAAAAAAAAAAAAAAAAAATTATTACTATTCAGCAAAACAGAATACAATTAAAATAACATTAATAATTTCAGTGTCAATCCATAAATACTTACAACTCAGGTTTATAATTATATAAAATATCCTTTTTTGACCAGAATTTATCCAAACTGTTTTTAAATGAGTTAACAGAACTACACTGCACTACATCATCAGGAAGATCATTCCATGCTTTAATAATGTGAAGAGTAAAGAAATTCTTTCTCTTCTCAGAATGAGGTCTTTGATAATACAGTTTTAAAGAGTTTCCTCTGAAATTATAGCTGCTCCTCTGTATCGTCTATATACTAAAGTTGGTAAATGCAGTTTTCTTAATCGCTAATTCATAATATCATGTCGGAAGTGTAAAGAAAAGACTAAAAAAATTGCTATTTTATCAACTGCATCAAGTTCAAAAAATAAAAAGTTTCCTTCAGTTTGACATAAAAACTCTTTTTTAGTTCAAATGCTGCATCCAGGTAATTGTCCAGTTAAGGTAAATGCATGTTGATACATATAAATGCATTCAGATCAACCTGACCTGATCTCAGTCACAACTATCCTGTATGAAGCACCGTATAGGACAAAAATCATGTTTCGTTCACACACGCTGGTGTCACCACGCATATTGTACTAACAAGCGCATATCACTCATGTACACACTAGTATAACCACACACGCAATGGTATGGTCACGCATATCACAGACACTACTACGTGAGCAGATTATACATGTGTGAACGAGAGCTCATCACACTATACTGTATGAGAGATGATACATGTGTGAATGAGAGATCATACTAGTCTGTGTGAGAGGCAATAATGTCACAGAAGAGGCGGGGCTAAAACCGGAAGCGCAAGAATAAGCAAAAACCAGAATAAAAGCATAATGTAACTAAGATGATTAGTATTAGAGTACCAACATAATGGAACAAGTTTTTGAAATTGAATAAAGTGGTCAGCCTTTGCGAGTGGTGCATACAAATATTTGAACTTCAACATTTCAACTTCTGAATTTTGAAATATTGAATTGTGTTGTAATGTGTAGTATGTATTTAAAGATAAAAGTGTTACCTAATATTTTATATAACTTCCGGTTATAGCCTTGGTCCTTCTATGGCATCATCATCATTTAATCTGGTAGCTCAGAAGCGTTACATGTAATTTTATTTTTTTATTTGTGCCATTTGGTGTGTGGGCCTAATTTATTATTTAATGTGCTGCCGCCTGCTGGACANATTTGTGCCATTTGGTGTGTGGGCCTAATTTATTATTTAATGTGCTGCCGCCTGCTGGACATTTAGCGAATTGCAGCAAACATGTGCATGATAGCTTCTTAATGACAAATAATACAATACTTCAGAATATTTATATTACAGTATTACAATAGTTAGAGGTCCACAGAGTATGTACATCATTGACAGGTGCTAAAAAATGTAAGTTAATCTCTAAATTAATATTTTTTCTTTTAATATAGCATATTCTAGGTATCTCCTCTAAACACCCCAGTGCCAGTTTACCAAAAATTTATTTTTTTTGTTTTTTTTTAATTGTAACTGATAACTGACAGTGATGAAATAAAGTAATTATAAATAATAATAATAATAATAATAATAATAATAATAATAATAATAATAATAAAATAAAGTAAATTTCATTGTAATCCAGGTAACTATATAAGACAACTACATCCTACTTTATTGCACCACTCACAAAGGCTGTGGTGGAATTTCAAATACTTGTTCCATTACGTTGGTACTCTAATACTAATCATCTCAAATATTGAACAATCTCAAATATACAGGTACTAGCTAAGGCTGACCTCAGCTTTGTGTGTAATACTGTAGTGTAACATCAACAATAACTAGCAGCCAAATAAATCTCTACACATTATGCTTTTATTCTGGTTTTTGCTTATTCTTGCGCTTCCGGTTTTAGCCCCGCCTCTTCCGTGACATTATTGCCTCTCACACACACGAGTATAATTGTCTCTCATTCTCATTGTCTCTCAAACAGACAAGTAAGCTAGCTCTCACACACACTATGATGGTCTCTCATTCACACATGTATCATCTCTCATACAGACAGGTATGCTACCTCTCACACACACTAGTATTGATGAGCTCTCATTCACACATGTATAATCTGCATGTGTAGTAGTGTATGCGCGCTTTCATGTATGTATGTGTGTGGTTATACTATAGTGTATGCGTGCTTTCATATATGTGTGTGTGCNCGCTTTCATGTATGTATGTGTGTGGTTATACTATAGTGTATGCGTGCTTTCATATATGTGTGTGTGCGATATGACATTCATATATGTATGTGTGTAGTTATAGTATATGCGCGCTTTCATGTGTGTGTGTGCGATATGAGGTTGTTAGCGTGTGTGAACGAAGCGTGATTTTTGTCCTATATGGCACTTCATAATCCCGCCTTAAACTCAACCTGTGCAACTCCGACACCCTGGTGAGATGAAGTCGCTGCACTAGTTGAAAAGTCATCCTGCCTCCTCTTCCTGCTAATACTTGCTGCATTTTGAAATGGGAGTTGTAAGTTGCCATAGAGGAAATATTAACTTAACATCAAAACTCATGATTCTCCTGCTGAGATTTAATCACAACGCAGGCAGAATCCAGATAACGAGAAGGCTTTTTAATGCGAGGTGTAAATGGGGTCATAATACGGTGTTACTTTCCTGCTGTAATTCGAGACCATCATTTATCAGTTTGAGAGCATGATTTCCCCCTTAAATGTGCGAGCTATTGTAAGCCTGGAGGCGTGGAGGAAACAATATTTCATTGGTCAAAACAGCAGCCCATTTCTATTGGTGGATTTTTGGCAGGATTGTGGCACTGTAAAGCGTCATCCGTCCACACAGAGATCCGTGCGAGAGCAGAGAGGTTCATATGAGAGCAGAGAGGTTTGTGTGCAAGGATTTAGAGTGTTTTAAACATGCAGAGGAAATCCATGTATGAAAGCAGCGTTTAAGGGGAAATCATGCTCTCAAACTAAAAAATGATGCTGTCGAATTATGGCAGGAAAATAATGCTGAAAAAGTACATTTCTTGTAGCTTCATCATCATCATCATCATCTGACATTAGATTTTAAAAATAGAAAAAATATGTGGATGAGAAACACAAGGCAGCAGAGCTATTATTGGAAAAAATATTGTCAAAATTAAAATCTAAAAATAAAAATCAAAATTTGAACAAGCAGTGCAGTGCCCATTCAAAAAATGTCTGTTCAGAACGGGTGTGCACCGCAGCCTGCCATAATTCTGTTCTGCATGTCCTCATGAGCTTGCTGTGTTTGCTGTACGGGGTCGGGTTGAGACCATGGCACTGGACTGGAGTGTATCCTGCCACACAGACTACTTTTTACCAGCACAGCTCAATTTGAGAACCGCTCATCCAAACAACTTCACACGTGACACTGCAAGTCTTTGGGTCCTGAACAATAAACGAGCTGAATATCAGCTTCATACAGTGCTGGGTTTTAGAGAAGTTGGTGCCACAGACAGAGATTTCTGTCTTTATAGTTAGATGGACAATTAAATATTGTGAATGCCGCTCAAAACCATTTTTTTCAGATCATGGAATATTTGAAGAATATTAGCCAATGTTTTACTGTTTGACAAATACACAGCTCGTGTCTGAATGGGACTGCTGAATCTGAAAACAATTTTGTCCTTTGGAAGAAAACTTTGTGGAATCAATAAGACAGCAATCGTAAATAAATGGCAAGTTCTACACCAAACAGCCCACACCTTCAACAGAGCCGCACCACCTCCTGTAATACGAACATGATTTAACAGACTGTTATGGTGGATTTCTCTTTCTTTAGCATGGGTTTATGGGTTTATGTTGTGCTGTGGGAGGAGGTTTAGGGTAAAAGAGAGGCTAAGTGGCAGCTTGATGTGTCGTGAGAAAGAAAACATGGCTGGCCTGTTTAAGCGATCCTTTCAAAGGTTACATCTCTCTTTAATGCCAGCATCATTCTGGCCCCAAGCTACTCCCAAACAGGAAGTCTCTGCTCCTCCTGGTCTTCCCAATGACGCAGAGGAATTCTCAATATTCTCATTGTCTTTCTGCTGAACTTCCTCCAAGTCTTCAGCCTCATTGTTTGGCCTGATTTCTGAATCCAGGTTTACTGCTCAGCGTAAATATTTTGAATGAAGATCATTTATCCATGAACCTGTTGGAGCTTTGTTATGCCTTTAGACTTCCTCTTTGTAAGTGATGCTGCATGACAATGAACATATTTTTTTCATGTGTGAAACTGAACCAAACCAAATGGAAAATTAATTTAATTTCTGATTCGCACCAGAGCAAATGGACTACAGGTCTGCAGTGTTTCCCATAGGTAATTTACTTGTGGTGGTAGGCAGGCATCCTGGCAACCCCCCCCCCCCCCNCCCCCCCAGAAAAAAACAAAAAACAAAAGAATAACTGCAACAGAAGATTCCAACAAAAGTTTAACATGGCTTTAAAGGTGCAAAGAAAAAGGAAAAAAAAACACTCAGATATAGTTGAAAATGGCTGCTACCAGGCTGTATACTACTGGTTGCTAGGCAACCACAGCAACACAACGAGTGCATTTTCCTTCGACCTCAGCGGTGTTTTAAAAGAAAACTAAAGAAAGTAATTAACTATAACACAGCTGAGGGAAACTTTGGTGAGAAGCATGGAGGTTACATATATTTTANAAAAAAAAAAAAAAAAAAAAAAAAGGACCTGTCACTATCTCAGCATTTATGGTACGCTCATAAGGAAGGAGATAGATGCTGGTCTACGGGGATTTTGCTGTACAACAGATTAATGGTGACAAAACCTAATCATGGGATATTTTTAGGATACTTTTACTTTCATAACAACAGTAAGATGATAAATTTATTCATATTTTAGCGATGTTTTGGTCAGCAGTTTGACAACATCATTAAATGTAGTTTTTTAAGGCTGGGTTATCCCATGAAACCTGGGTGGGTCTTCATTTACCTGGGTGGGTCTTCATTTACCTGGGCGGGTCTTCATTTACCTGGGTGGGCTGCCCAAGTGAAGCCTATGTATGGGAAACACTGGGTCTGAAAACATCCAAAAATATAATGTAGGGTCATATTGGACCAGTTGGTGGATAAAGCAGGGCTGAAAAAACTGAATTATTTTATGCTCATAATGGCATCCAGCTAGTTCTTCAACGCTGCTTCTTAGAAGAATGGTTAGGCTTACATCAGCTGGACATGGCCGGTGTTTTATTATCCATCACAGAGGATAAGAGCAGCTGAACTGTACTTCCTGTATGTCTGTCAGACTACGAATGCTGAGTGAAATGATTTCTGCATACATGCAGACGTGCTGTGACGTCTCCTTGCTGTAAACGCTGATGTGCAGCTCAGCTCCTATCTGCATTATTCCAGAGCATTCAGCCATGACATCTGCCAAGAGGCCTGCTGCAGGGTTTGGCCTCATCGCCAGGAACATGTCCAAGTCAAATATTGTTGCCCTCGCACATTGTGGGGCAGAATGCCGTCACAGCTCCTCTTTAACCAGCACGAGATGTTTACGACAGCACTCAGAAAATTAATGGTACTGTTTCCAAACGGGAAAAAAACATGGAAGGTACGACATACCACACAAACACACACACACACGCACACATACTTAGGACGTAGTGGTGAGGGGGAGGTGGGGTCAGGGCTCTCTCTCTCTCTCTCTCTCTCTCTCTCTCTCTCTCGACCAGCATTATCCAGGGCAGATATGTCCGACACCATGCTCCAAACAGCAGGATCAAAGAGGATGACATAAGCCAGCTATCCTTCAGAGGAGTGAGATAAATGTACAGAGCAGAGTATTTATCTAAGGTTTCCCTCTTTTAAGACCCTGATTAAAGCCCATGGTGTCCCTCCCCCCATCCCAGTAGAAATAGGTGTTCAAACAGGATTTTGTTTGCGTTGGCCTGCATGTCGGCTGAGCAGCACCCTTTGGTTTGCATGAGGCTCTGTAATCGCGAGCCGCCACATCACTGTGTGTGAATTCAGTGTTTTCATGGAGTTTTTAAAGCTGCTCAGCCAAAGAATAATACAGCATAACAGCACTTTGATCGCTGCTTTCTGATAGAACTAAATGGGGGCTTGTGATTTAGGGCAACGCTAACATTGTCCAAATCAACAAGAGCAATGTCACACGTGTTTACTTTTTTCCTCCTTTTCCTGGTCTCTGCTAACTAATATCAGCCTGTTTTCCCCCAAAGACAAGATGGCCAGACATTTTGTCACGAGGCTCAGATAAAAGAGGGAAAATCCATATTAAACCAGCCGCCTCGCTGATATCAACTGTGCCAGATGTGGCCGGAAATACAGAGCTGATAAATTAAAGCCAACCTGGAAGTAAGTAAGGGCACGCACACGCACACACACACATACACACACACACACACGCAATCACGTGCACACACATACACGCACGCATGCACACACACCCACACACGCACACACGCACACACAACACATGCATGCTAGACATGGAAAGTTCAATTCATTTACAAGAATCGGAACAGTCCGATCATCCTATGAGAAAGACTGGTTCATGTCCGAACCGAATCACGATTCATCACTGGGATCATCGGGGGGGGGGGGGGNGGGGGGCAGAGGGGATGAAGAAATGTCTGCACACCTCCGTACTTCTGTACTGTCCCAGTTCTCACAGTTCTCGTGCCTCTCTCTTGATTCTCTTGGCTCTCTTGGCTCTGCCCTCTGTATCTGAGTCTCTACTCATTGAGCCCCCCCCCAATACACTACATCAAACGCCACTTAAGCAGTGTTTGTGCCACACAAACTAGACTGCCTGGGTCAAACAGTTTTATGACTGTTTGACTATCAAACATGTATGTATGACTATCAAACATTAGTTTTATGATTGGAGTCAGAATGTGTTGATTAATCTCAAAGACAGGATGTTGTGAAAGGAAAAAGTATATAAATATATTGAATTTCATTCATTTATATCACGGACTGGAATGAACCCAAGGTATGTGGTTCAGTTACGGTTGTGAATCGGATCACCGACTCATGGACTAAGAATCAAATCTTTGAATCAATGATTCGGCGAACGGGCCAAGCCTAACATTCACACACGCCAAAGTCCTGCATACAACTGTGTAGGGCCGGCCCTTACCCGGCCCGAACCCTACACAGTCCTATCTAAACCCGACCCAAAGCCCAGGACTTAATGAAATTTTCAGCCCCAGCCTGACCTGAGTCCCACTGTCTTTTTTTTTTTGTTAAGTGTTTTATTAAAGAAAGATGCAGCCTTACAAATAAAACATGAATGAATCATTGAAGAATGTAGAAAAAACCTTATGGTCCATGGCACTTTGTCAGAAAAAAATCCAAAAGTCTCAAGTCTGTTGAAAAGGAAGAAAATGACAAGAATTTTTTTTTAAATCAACTCATCCCAAAAGTGGAAACAAATTCGGAAAAAATATTTAAAAAAAAACATGGCTTACCTTAAAGAAAGATGAACTATGAATTAACAAAAAACCTGTCTTATTCACATGGCCTGAATTCCAGTCCATCACAAAAAAGCAGTCATCAGAACTGGAGGTTCGGCTCTTTTCAAAATAAAAGTAGCAGCTGTCAGCTACTGCTGTAGCAGTCAGAAAACAGCGATGGCTGCAGTTTCTGAGCGAAAAAGCCTGAAAAAAGCCCCTGCCTGGCCCAAATTGCCTTGGGACCCTTTGGGCCATGCCTGATTTGTAAATTGCCTTGGGACCTTGGGCCCCGAGGCAATTTATAAATTGGGCCCGGCTTCTAGCTGAATTTCACAACACTAGCTCGGGCCAGGCTTGGGCTTTTTTTTTTTTTCCCCTCCCTCCTCCCTATAGTTACCATAATTTCTCTATTAAAACCCAGTATTCAAATAATTAACAGTATCTAATAATAGCCAGGGGTGGAGTCAGCAGGATGAAATAAAAGCTGGTCTCATACAGTATAAAGGTGGTTTGGTGTTTGTCTTTTACTGATCCAGGAAACTTTGAGTGTAATCTGCTGCTGCTACCAGATGACAGCAGCCATGTTTGATACCAAACCACTTAAAAACCTCTGCAGCTGTCATCCCTCGAAGAAGGCACGACCTCGAAGAAGACACGACCGGCTCAACGTGAAACAAAGCTGTAAACGTGGAGCCGCTGTTGTAACAAGTTAAAAAAAAAACTAATACACATTTTGTGATAAGTTTAAAAAGGCACATAGTAAATTCATGTTAAATCTGATAAGGTTAAGATAATCATATTCATGAGTTACTTAAAAGATTAAATAGTTAAACGCTACAAGATCTGTTTAAAATGGTTAAAATTCATAAATGTTTAAAAGTGGTTAAAAAGCTAATATGTCATTAATTTTGCGCTGTGTAATTCATTCTTGACGGTTTAATTTAATCTGTGATAGAGTTCATCTGTGGTCTACAATCCAGCCTTGATCTGGTAGCCGGAGGTCGATTGCTTTTGTCTCCGCCCACATACCTAGGGGATGTTACGTAGTTTCCTCATTCCAGTAAAGTTCTCATGAGGAAACACCATCTTAACAATCTCATGATAATTTCTCCCCGTTTTCCAGGGGCGTAACACTGTCACCACCAACCAGGAAAAGTGGATGAAAATGCACCTTACTAAAAGCTCCTGGAGGCGTGTTCACACTGACATCTTCTCCTTGTGACAGTGTGTTTTTATGCAGTTATGGGTTCGTCCATCAGCAAAATCTATCTATAAAGACAGTTTCTCTGTCTGTCTGTGGCACCAACATCTCCAGAATTCAGCACTGTATGAAGCTTAAATTCAGCAGGTTTACTGCTCAGGACCCATGGACGTGCAGTGTCATGCGTGAAGTTGTTTGGATGAGCGGTTCTCAAATTGAGCTGTGCTGGTAAAAAGTAGTCCAAGTGGCAGGATACGCTCCGGGCATGACAGCATATGCTTCACTCCACGGGCACTAATGGCAGGCTGTGGCGCACACCACAAAGTCCGGCCCGGTCTGAATAGGCACTAGTTAGCAATAAAGGCCTACCTCTGATAAAAGACTGTCTCCTGATTGGCCGGCTTCTCTCTGCAGTTGAGGTTAATAGAGGTCCAGGCCCCTAACAGAACATTTACGATATAATAATAACTTTATTTGTATAGCACCTTTCAAAGCAATAATCACTCAAACCTCCTCTGTACACATTTTAGCAGAATAAAAAGAAATTCAAAATGTCCTGCTTTGGTAAAAACACTGTCAAAGAATCAGGGAGGCATTAATACCAGTTATGTAAATTAAGTTATGTAATTATGTTAACTTATGTAATCACTGGTTTGTTTGTTTTTAGCAGGATAATCCG
Organism: Lucifuga dentata; assembly: GCA_014773175.1. NCBI lineage: Eukaryota > Metazoa > Chordata > Actinopteri > Ophidiiformes > Bythitidae > Lucifuga > Lucifuga dentata. The sequence continues at coordinate 62,338 of VXCM01003354.1, forward strand.
AAAACTTATGAATGAATTTGGATGAAATTTGAGCCCAGATGTCTGAAGTTGGTAATAACTTTGACCCTGGAGCAGAGAGCTTCCTGTGCTTCCCCACCATGGTCTGGAAGCTGGAAGTAGGGTAGGATTTGACACTATAAAACCAGTGCTGATTGGCCCATTTCAATGACATTTAGCATGGTGGTTCACTTTTTAACAGGTTATTTTTTGGGGTGTTTGTTGCCTGGGCTGTGGAGTGCCTCGTGTTTTACCTGAAACATGCATTATAGTTACATGTCATTTGAACGAGATGGGACTCCCACTAAAATGTATCATCAGGCACTCAGATGACATGCTGCCATTATTGAATCTGTAAGTTTGATTTATGAGGAAGCTCTGTGACATAAATTGAAAATCCCTTAATATTTGTTAAAATACTCAAACATCTGGATTGCTCCCTGGCAACAGCTGCATGCACCTGTTAATACGCATTACAGAAGCAAGAAACTATGCTGAGAATCTGGCAAATCTGGATTTGGGGTCTTCAAATGTTTGGTGGTTCAATGGGCCTGAATGTGACAAACTGATATTGAGTGAAGTGAAACGACTCGTAAGCGGCTGGTTCTTCTCCATAAGAATCAAAACATGGATTCCTGGACTTCCTCTTCGATGGGAGGGAGTGTGAGAGTGTTACTGGGAGGGAGATGAGGAGACGTGCACATGTGAGTAGGAGTGATGCCGTGCTGTATTTACTCAGGTGGAATAATACACAGCAAAGCAGTCCAGTGTGTAGTGATAAAACAAAGAAGATTCTAAAGAATGTGCTCCGTATGTTGCTAAGACCGCATAAGCATTAGCTGAATTCCCACATCGGGTATTGTAGTTTTGACCATAAATGGATTTCTTCACCGCTCACATGGCTACCTTGCTGTAAGTTAGCTGGAATGATTATCTATCAAACTTGAAGAAAACTTTAAGAATGCACTCTAGCTGCTGCATAGTTTACCACCCATTTTGCATGTTTTAGCTTAATATATTCAATATTCATACACGTAATGTTACTGACAATCATTTCCTAAAGCATACTACTGGAACGGTGAATTAAAAATGTTTTTCCCACCCTCCCAACCTTTGTGATCTGTCTGCAGTCATTTTTTTCATTAACAGCAGATTATTAAACGTGTTGGGTGCAGTTGTGTCGCTGATGATGCATTGCAGCATTTCTCAGTATTAATGTAAAGATTAATTAGATGGTTGTCAGTAAAGTAACATGTATGAAAATTGAATATATTAGGCTCAAACATGCAAAATGGGTGGTATGGTCTTTTAAAGGACTTGTATGACATAACTGGGCCTGGTATCATAGGAAAAAAATCCTTTCAGGCTTCTGAATCCATACTCTGATGCTACTTGTTGCTTTACTGTGAGTTGTTTTAAATGGCGTTAACGTTTCACTTGAATCTGATTTATACTGAGAATTGTTTGAGCTGAAACAAGCAAATACTGAGAAAAATGCTTTTAATGCGGTTCCACCTGCAGCAGCACTCAACACGTCTGTCAAGCTGAAACAACATCACGGCCTGTTGAGTTCAATCAAGTCCTTTTGCCTTGTTGGCAGTGGACCTTTCAGATAAACCCAAGCATTACTTGCATAGTTTGGATTTTCATTTACACTATCAAGAACTCTCCAGATGAGCTGCAGATTTGTTCTGAGATTTCCCCTCTCTCATTTACAATGGATAGTTACAGAGTGCATAAAACCTCAGAGTGCAAAAAGGCTTTTTCTACATTTGATGTAAATGACAGAGAAAAACACGTGGAGAGCCTGTCATCACGCCTCTTTGTGGATTTAAGGGCATTTTCACACCTACATGGTTTGCTCCAGTTCAGTTGGAAGAGGGTACAGCTCGTTTGGGCAGGTCTGAACACCGTTTTGAGGAGGTGGTCTCGGTCCAGTTCCAAGCAGACTTTGGTTCATTTGTGGTCTGAACAAAATCCTCACGACTTCCAAACCAACTACACAGCAATTCTATACACATTTCCACCTGGCAATAACATGCATTTTTCCTTGTCTGTATGACATGTATGGATACAGGTTATTTTTTAATTCAAGCTGGAAATGGGGCCTTTGGTTGTAGATTTGTGAATGTATGGCAGTTTCTGTGTGTTTGGATACTTTTAAAATGGGCTGTCTTGCATATTATGCAAGACAGCCCAAAGCAGAGGTCAGTATTTATTTTAGAAAATGTTAAAGTACCATACCACCCATTTTGCATGTTTGAGCCTATTATATTCAATTTTCATACATGTTACTTTACTGACAATCATTTCCCAAAGGATAAAACTGTATTTCAGCTTTCCTGATATTTTGCAAAATCTCTTCATCTTTCAAAATCAAATATTCAAGTGATACACCCACCTTAAAAATCCATGTTTCTCCTGCTAATAGTTACACAGCCTTATGAAGTCACGGTCCTTTAAATTTTTCCATAAACGCAGGTCTTCTTTTGGGACTATATTCCCCGGTGGAGGCATACATTCACTCCACGCTTTTTATTGAGCTTAAACACTAAAATTACATAACTTCTAAAAAAACCTGAATACACGTCTTGTTGGTGATGATGGATTACCTATCCCAAGAACGTTTACAGTATCAACAAGTTGATTTTAATAGCAGAATGAACTGAAACCAATGGAGGTCTGGAAGGTAGGAAAAACATTTTTAATTCACCGTTCCAGTAGTATGCTTTGGGAAATGATTGTCAGTAATGTTACATGTATGAGAATTGAATATATTAGACTCAAACATGCAAAATGGATGGTATGGTCGTTTAATATACCTGTTTCAATATAAAAATCTGAAAGATGTATAAAATCCATTTATGAAAATCTGATTATGAAAATACCAGATTTCATGATTATTTATTATGTTAACACACACACACACACATACACACACACAAAACAAATGATGTCAGCATGAATATTTTCCTGTCTTTTGATAAGAAATAAACATATTTAAGGTGAGAATTTTTTTTAAATAAAATAGTCACAAGCCATAAAATAAACATAAATACAATTAGATTTGAGATTTAAAACATGATATTTGATATGAGATTTAATAATATTATATTTTCAGTATAATGAAATTAAACTATTAGTCAACTATCAATTCAATTCCCACAGCTTATTTGGAAAATTGCCCTTTACACTGCCCTGCTAAGAAAAAAATGAAGTAACTTCCAATTTGGTGCTGATTTAATTGGTCATTTTTGTTAGAATAAAGATAAACTTTAATGTGAATTAACATTTTAGCTGTGTTTTTCTCTGTGAACATAGACGTGGGGGAATGGAGGCCCTGTGCATGCTGAAGAGGCTAACAGATCCCTGCAGGTACAGCGACATGATGAAGAGATTTGGTCAGCGACAAGTACATTTCCTCGCTATTGCTACCAGCTGTGTGCTGTACATTTATAACAGCCATCATCATAAAACTAGCTAATAGAATGACAGGATATTAAACCCTGCAGCTCTGCAGACATATGCTGATTGTATACATCAGTGGGACCCATCTTGACAACTGTTTTGGGTTCATAGATGGGACTGTGGGACCAATATCAAGACCCAGGACAAATCAAAGGACCCTAGAAATGGTCACAGGCGTGTGCACAGCTTCCAAGCTATAGCAATTCCAAACGGATCGATTTCCTTTGTTTCACAATATTAGTCTACATGCAGGTAATTTGCTGTAAATATGAACGCTTCTCTCAGCCAATCAAATTCAGCATGTCACTGTTGATGGTAGTGATCTATATTGTGGATGTGAAGAAAGCACATCAGCGCAATGTTTTCTTCACCACATGTTGATACTGGAAATATTATTTGCAGCTCACCTTCCTCAGACTGCAGGAGGAGAGGTTACAGTTGACCTGAGTAAAAGTTAGACTTGATATCTTTGGATCTTTCATGTAAATCAGGGATGGGCAACTGGTGGCCCTCAGGCCAGATACAGCCGCATCTTTGATCTGTCAGGCCCTTAGATGCCTTCTCAATAAATAAAAATAAAAATTATAAAAAGTGTTTTTCTGTGTTATTATTGTTTGTGCCCAAGAAAATCTCCCTTATTTTTTGTTTTATTTTGTGAGTGGCCCTTTGAGAATGAAATTTTATTGGCCCCCATCCTCATTAAAGTTGCCCATCCCTGATGTAAGTCAATCACCCATCCACCCAACTCCACAAAAAAAAGTGCATACATAGATCTTAGCATAGTAGAAAACTATGTCCACCCCTATATGTCCCGTCCCCCCCCCCAACTATAAAGCACAACTGTGTACCTTAATACCAGGAGAATGTAACTGAATTTCTGCTATAATATATAAAGGCCCTTTTACACTGCATGCGATTTTAAACATGAATAAACTGCATAGCAATTTAAAAATTCAGTTAATAAGAATACACACATACAAGGCGAAATTTCGCTTCACAAAAATGCGGCATTTATTTTATTCGCTCCGAGGTCGATTTTTTTCTTTTTTCCTTTCACCTGCAACAAGAGAGAATCAGCCAATCAAAAGTGTCATCACACGTCAGGTTTTATGTTGACTCGGTGCGCATGTCAGCACAGTTTTCTTAAAGATGCAGCCTGTGCTTAATGATAGTGTGTGTAAAGGCCCAGTTCATCCACAGCATGGTCTGTTCGCCCGCCTGGCGTGTGCGCCTTTATGCATGGCCTGTGTACTTACAGCCTATAACAAAACCACGCTCAGATATTAATGTGACCTGAGACACACTGCCGTACACTGTTCTGGATCGACTGGCTCCCTGAAATCTGTCCTCTGCCTCCTCAGGTGTGGAGCTGCATCTCCAGGACGCGTTCAGTTTCAGCTCCTGTATCAGTCAAACTCCCCATGTTCTCTCCTTCCCTCCAGAATTGGATGAATCCGCAAACATTTTCTCTTCTTTTCTGTCAAAAGGATCAGCACCAAATCATCATCACTGGAATCCATGTTGATATCCTGTCACGTCGCCAACCTTTCTTGATGAGCAGTCAGAAAATTGCATTGCGACGGGTGTAAATAGTTTTGAGGTGACAGTTTTGAGGCGCAAATATTTGCATTTGCCGCTTATTTGTGTCATGCCCGGTGTAAAATGGCCTTAAATCTTTGTGTATATGAGAGCTTTTGCAGCTAGAACAATTGTTTATTCAGACTCCAAATAATGCAAGAGTTCCTTTGATACCAAGAAGAAGCTTAATAAACTCTCCATCTTTTTGCAGCAGCAAATCAAGCTGATGGATGTTTTGTCAGCGACAATCCACAGTCCAAATATCCTGCCAACGTATTTGAAAAATCTTCTTAATGTCTCCAGTTAATCTCCCCCACACCCCCCCAAAAAAAACAAAAAAAATCTGAGGGATTAGATTAGCTCTGAAAATGTTCCAGGGGCCACATTTCTGGTGCCATGTCTGTAGAAACCAGCAGCTGTTCACAGGCGTGTCAGAAATCATTAGATGGCTCATCCAGGCACCCAGTGAAGTGGGGAAAAAAGCAGCGTAGCAGCACTTTCATTTTGGGATAAATCTGATATGTTGCCGTTTGATTTCATGGGTAACAAGCCTTTCTTCCATCATTAAGATGCCTTCCAAATAGATTACAATGTGTGTTTATCTTTTACTGGGCTTATGTAATTTAAGCAACTAATTATGCTTTCCCTCAAGAAATGATTGCATGGGAAAGATGCATTGTCTTCATATGGATCACCTCTGTTCTTGTCTTTCAGGTGCCATTTACTAACAGTCCAAAAGGACATTTCCATAGAAAATCAGTTTGAGCTTCCTTCTCCCCATTTCTCTGTAAATCTCTTTAATCCTCAATGACTGATATGGTGCATTGACAGACTGGGCACAGGTGCCACGTTGGCTGCCTGGACTAACATAACTTACAATGTTTTTGGCTTGGCTATCCATTTTCTTTTTATAGACTAAGACCCTAAGCATGAAATCCATGTCTTGTAATCAGCCAAGAATAATATTTCACAGTTAAATGTTGTTTCCTCCAGACCTGTAAGTGTGAGAAAGTGGGGCTCACACATTGCAGTTGAAAGCTCAGAATTGTTATTAACAGCCAAAAGCACAGTTACAAAAATGGCTGGGTTTATGCAGGGGTGAAATTGGGATTTTGAGAAACTCTGGGGTTAGCAGATAGCCGTGGATTTGTAAAGTGGTAACTTACCAAAGCAGATCACAACTCAAAACAGATTCCACAATAGTTGAAAAGAAGAGCTTTGCACTGAATTTTGTCTGTCTGCATGCTACAAAGTCAGCAGAGCATCTTTTAAAAATCCATTTCCTGTGTATTTCGTTGGATCCCATGTTTCAAGTAGCGGCCAACCGGAGAAATGAACATGAGGGAATGCACGTACACAAATTTTAGATGTGATGGCGTGATAACCTTGTTCATTGGCACTGTTGCCTCTCTGCTGCTGCTGCTGCTCTGAGCTACAACAGTTAACCAACTGTTGTTAACCTATAGCTGAAGTGTGCACTCGTCATAAATGCACGAGAAGCATGAATGCCAGGAAATGCAGATGGTATGCTGTGGAGACATCTGCCGTTTATGTCTGCTTCACATCTGCATTAAGCATAAACCAGGCTTAACTGGTTGGTCAGAATCAGGTAGAAACTGGGGCTCAATGACCAAACTCCAAGCTAACTAACGTATCTTCTGCTAAGCTAACAAACTCTATGGCTGTATTCGAATCACTCCCTGTTCCCTATATGGTGCACTATTTAGTGTTTTGTAGTAGTACCATTTTGTAGTAGTGAATGTTTATTAAGAATTGCTATACCCTATATAGTGCACTCAAAGTATCCCATGATGAACAGTAAAAGTAGTGTACAGACGATGGTCACCAGGTTTCAGAATATACACCATCATGCATTGCACAGGAAGAAAAGACGTTTAAAAAATGGCAAACATACGAGAGGAGAGACAGAGCAGCATGACGTCAGGAACCTTTCTTACAAATGTGAGCAAACTGATCTTTAGACTTTTGACTATATAAACCATACAAAGTACTTTATGCCAGTTTCATAGCCATATAGTAAATTGTTTATCACACATTTCCCAGCTAGCAAATACGCTAGCTAGCTATGCTTCTGTACAGCAGTATTGGCTATTTGTAGTGCTAAGCTAACAGTTGGTGGGCTACAGCTGTACAGTACTTGCTTAGATAACGTTCTGTATGGTTGTAAATAATGTAAGTTTATAGATGTGTTAATTTTGTAAATAATTTGCAGGCAGTTTTGTGTAACTATTAGCGAGTTAGTCCTTGTATTAAATCTTTTCTGTTCTCTTTTTTTAGGATGTGATGATGATGCTGATTAGCCTGAGAGGAGAGAGAAAGCATCTCTTCTCATCCAGGTGATTTGCTGCTGCAGCCGGATGGGAGAAAATCAGGACAAAGTACTGAAATATTCATGCTAGAAATGAAATAAAGAAAATAAAACTGATAACATTGTGTCACAAAGTGAACTATAACTAAAATCTGTGAGACAGCTCTGTTGTAATGGATGTTATTTTTCGTTGGTAGAATTATCAGAAGTAGGTGTGAACGTTTAGTCTTTAAAGAAGTCGGACATTCTGTATTTTAATTGTTCACAGTAACGAGGTAGATTATCTCTAAACGTTTAGCAAACGGCTCAGTTTTATCCTTTGGCTTTAAGTTTGATGACGTTGAACGTAGCGAGAGCAGAACGTCTCAGTTGCTGCTGTCGATCAATTATTCCATTACTTCTTCTCCTGGTCAACGATATTTGAATGATAGTGTTGATAAAAACAGACAAATTGTAACAGAGCTGTAAAAAGCATTTCTATATAGCATTTTCGTTGGAGTACTATTTTTTTCCAGGTGTGAAAATAAAGAGTTAAGAGTTATTAAAAGCAGAAATGCACCACACTAGGCGTAGACTTAGACTGGGACGGTAGGAATGCTGTCCCTCCAACGATCTCAAATGATCTAGTCGCTTGAAGTCCATCAGGTTAGCTGGTCAGATCTTTGCAGAGTTGCCAGGCTTGTGTGTTTTCAGTAAAAAGTGGCTGGGTGAGAATGCATCCTGTGATACCTGCTGATCTGGCAACCTGCAGTCAGGCTGCACCTGTGCTGCTGCCTGAGGTCCGTCTGTGAGAGAATTTACAGCAGCATAATTATAGTTTAATAATTAAACATCACAGAATTCAGAGAGCGTTTGGTTTTAACGTTGGTCGGGACACAATACGCTCAGTTGTGTGTTTACTTGTTGTCTCAATGTTTTTCTGTCTCATACCCACATACTTTATGTTCTAAATATTTACTGTATTCACTTATGTATTTAAATAGTTTTTGCTGGATATAATTAGATCACGTGATTTGAGATACACGCAAACATTGGATGGAAAGAAACTTGTTCCAGCCGACTGACTGTGTCTAATCCGCATTTTGGATAAAAGACGGGTGGTCCAGCAACCTTCAGGTGCTGGAGCGCTGTTCTAGATCATTGTTCTGGATTGTTCCAGCCCAATTTAACCCTTTTTTTTTCATTTCAGGATATTTCATGTAGTTTTAATATTAGCTTAGTTCAGCATATCACTCACAGATGAAAAAATTGATTCTGACACATGATTCTCATGTGTCACCATGTTGCTTCTCCAGACAAAAGGTCCTTGATAGATCACTGCAAACTGCTGGCCTCACCTCTTCACAACTCCATGACACCATTCACGTCAAGGTCATATGATAGCCCTGCAGGACTCTGTCCGTTCTAAAGGCTATCCACCTTGGTCCTGCTGCTTTGAAATGAAAATGGCATTGTTATTTTTACTGCCCATGACAAGGACAAAGGGGCTGGCTGGTGGGGACACACACATGGCTTGTAATGCAATAGTTCTGGGAATTCCTCTTTAATTTCAATGCTACACTTGATCTCTGAGCTGCATGACTGACCACCTTATTATCTATAGCGACAGGAGCTTATCAATACAGAACTCGGGTCCACGGACCAAAGACAAACACTTCCTTTATGTAGAATGTCCCCCTGGGTATGAGACACAGCACAGGCCAAACCAACTGAAAGAAAGGGAGGCAGACAAATAAACAAAAAACCTACATGTAGACCAACTTACACACCAGAGGCAAATAATTAATGCGAATATTTGCCATGTTAATAATATATTTTTTTAATTCATTAATGCAGACTTTCACATCAACGACAGAGTTTCACTTGACAAAACTGTGGCATTTATTTTTCGGATCAAGCTCAATTTTTCCAACTTTTGACCTACGAATAGAACACATTTGACCGTTCAATGTGTCGTTTGCTGTTAACGTCACACACGGCTGATCGTCTGATTATTACGTCCTGTGAACTAACGTGGACAAAAGTTATAAAGACAAGTATAAAGACAATGTAGCTTCATGATGACAACGGTCAAGGGGGATTCAGCCGTGCAGCGTGGCAGGTGAAGCAGAGCGCCACCAGAACGTGTGAAATCAGATCAAAACTCACCATTTAAAAACTGACTGATCAGCTGAGTGAGTTTTTCTATCAAAGTTATTGATCACTAATGTGTGAGGCAAATATAGTTTAAAACATTGCCCAGATTTCATACTGATGAAATTTATGACCAGAATGAAGCAGGTCTTAATGTTAGCTTGTGGGTTTGTTTTATGAATAGCTACCGCCGCTTGTAAATAAGGAAATATCACAGTAACGCCTCTTTAAGGCTAACGCTAAAATATGTCACTAACAGGCGTTTATGAATGAGGGAATGTGGTTACACCATGATATTTACGTATAGCGATGTAGTAAATCATGAGCTATGATTTATGAATCTGGCCCAAAGAATTTAGATTTCCTTTGCTAATTTGACACGTGTGTTTTACTTTGAGAAAAACGACACAGCCATTACAATAATGCTGTGGTAACGGAGACCAGTGTGCTCATTAGCAGGAAGTTTTATGAATGAGCTTCAATTATTGCTTATTTGCATGCTGCTGTGTAGCGCTAATATGCAGCTAATATGCACAGTTGCATATTAGCTATAAATGAGTTATTTAAGCTCATCGTTCATGATGAAAAACGTGGCTACAGTTCTTCAATAGTTTATCAGCAAGCTAATTACAAAATAATTAATCTTACAGTGTCTGATCTGTTTCGATCACGTGGGTTGAATTTCACTGAAGCGAGTTTTCCCATCTGCTGGAGAAGGTTCTGGAGCACAGAGAAAAGTGTTTGACTTTCTACAACGTGCTGCATGCTGCTCAGCAAAGCACCATGCAACCTGCCTTTTCATGTTTTTAGGATTAAAAGACAGATTTTCAATGTAATATTTTGCACATTATGCATCACACTTGAATGTTTCCGGTATTTGTTATGTGCTACAGCAACTTTTCAAAAAAGGACATAAATTATCCCAGAAAATCCCTTCTCAGATACAGTAACCATCTCCAGAGGAAGGCAGGCGTGTTCTCGTTTCTAATTTTGACAGGTGGAATGTGAGTCCTCAGAACTGCCACCTTATAACTTTGCTGCTTGGAAATGAGCCTATGGAGAGCAAACATATTTCATCTCTCTCATTTGGTTTAAGTATGAATTTCCTTCTTGGTACTGATTGATGCTTTACAGCTACAGTCTCATGAAAAAGTATTTTTCCCTTCCTGATGTCTTCTATTTTTGCATATTTCTCACACTTAATTGTATCAGATCTTCAAACTAAATTTAACATAAGACAAAGACAGCCTGAGTAAACATAAAATACAGTTTTTAAATGATCATTTCATTTATTGGAGGAAAAAACCTCATCAATATCACTATGTGAAAAAGTAATAACTGGTTGTTTCACATTTAGCAGCAATAAAAGCAACAAAGTCTTCTTATAACTGGAATCATGAACCACTGTTTATGAATCTAGCCCAGTTTATTTTGTCCAAAGGGCATTATATATTTACTTAAATGACATATTACATATACAGTAGTCATTGGAAAATTATTTAAAGTTTTTTTTTTAGGGGAATGTGACGGAGGAAAATGCAAAAAAAAAAAAAAAAAAAANAAAAAAAAAAAAAAAAAAAAACCCTCAAGGGGCTTATAGAGGCAATTCTCCAAAACATGCTTGTTACTATTTAATTTATAGAACAATTAGGAAAATAAAATGAGAAAAACAAAAATAAATAATACAATAAAATAGTAAAAGAAGATTTGAAATCTTCTGGCAAAATATCAGACTCAGAAGGCACTGTACATGAAAAAGGAAATCAGAGTATAAATCCATAAGGATAATATTGTTGAGAAAGAATCTTTTAATCCTTGAAAAGATTTTTATGAAAAATATCCTCAGAGGACAAGTGGTTCTTATTTTGATGACCTCCTGGTTTTAGCGACACCCTCAGATCAAACCAGTTTTTGCCTCATTAATGTTGAGGATCACAAACTAGCATCCATCCAACAATTGTGTTTTCTAGTGTGTAATTATGCTCGGGCTGATAAAATTTAGTTTTATTCTATTTGGATCCTCAACTGTATTTGCCAAACTTTTAGTTAACTTTAGTTTGATGTACTGTAATGTCACACTGATATAATCAGAGCCTCTCAGCTAGAACTTGAAAACACACAGGGAGTAGGCCGGGGTGGGGTGGGGGGGTGCACACCTTCAGTTTCAGATGTGAACCTCCAACAATAGACACCCTCAGGCATCCTGAGCAGGTGTGACTTGGATTTGATAAAAACTTGACTTCTTCCCCAGTGCAAATAAAGCCAAAGCTGCCAGGTGCAGCTTTTGTGTGACTTTTGGCAGCGAAGCAGCGTTCGCAACAGGCCGAGAAGAAAAAGCACAATGAAGCTTTAGAAGTTCAGCTGATCAGAGAGATAGCACACGGCTCCTGCACCACAGCGAAGGAAGCTCATGGAAAAAAAAAAAGAAAAGTATTATTATGTTATTGTATTATTGTTGTTCTTGATGTGATGCAAGACTAAAGGATCTCACTTTATGTGCATCCTAGTGTGAGGGAGGAGACGGGACAGCGACCGCACACAAAGGGAAGATGAACTCTTCACCAAGACTCACGTCTGCTATCAGTCTTTTGTCACAGCCGCAGCACAGAAGCGACAGCAGAACCTGCAAAGCGTATTAACTGACAGGTGTAATTTCAACCTGAAAGGCTGCGTGACATGAAAGGAGGATGAAGGAGAGACCCTTCTGATGAATGAGGCAGATGATGACGAGGGATTCATCATGCATTTAAAGGAAAGCCAATAAGTCAGCTGAAGCATTTTCTTTTCCTCTTCTTTTGTGCACCTGAAACAGATGATGATCCGTGTCTTTACAACTGTTCACAATGACAAATCCCTCATGATGAATTAAGTTAATTATACCTGAAAACTGTTACAAAACAGTTTACCATTTATCTAAAAAAAAAAAAAAANAAAAAAAAAAAAAAAGTCAACTGAACTAAACTAGAAAGCAGCATGATCCTCTAAATGTGTTTTCTTTCTGTTGATTTCAGTAAGTGCAATAGTTTGAGAGAAAATAGTGAGAGTATTAAAAAATGCTCCATATTGTTGTGCTGCGCAGTCTCCTCCAAGTGTGTGTGAGTGATCAATAAAGTTGCACGACTGGGGTCTGGG